>JAHNEJ010002338.1:0-276011 GCA_022559845.1 Amorphophallus konjac | reverse complement strand
CAAACCACAGGCCATAAAGAAAATCAAACGGGCCATGACTCGTGCTCACAACGGGCTCAAAACGGGCTCATAAATCCACCCAGGGTGGCCTTCAGCAGCACGCCCTTGCCCTCCAAGGACACACCCTGGTGGCTCCAGCGGCACAGCCCACTTGGCCTTTAGCGGCACGCCTGTTTGGGCCTCCAGCGGCACGCCCATTTGGGCCTCCAGCGACACGCCCATTTGGGGCTCCAGCGGCACGCCCACTTGGCCTCCAGCGGCACGCCCATTTGGGGCTTCAGCGGCACGCCATTGCCCTCCAACGGCACACCCTGGTGGCTCCAGTGGCACAGCCCACTTGGCCTTCAGCGGCACGCCCATTTGGGGCTTCAGCGGCACGCCCATTTGGCCCTCCTGCGGCACACTTATTGACCCCGCCAGCGGCACAGCGTGAAGACGTTTCAACGGCCGGACGACATGACGCCCATGCCCTACGTATCCTTGACATGCAGTGAGCTATCCGAGGTGTCAACCAGAGGTTGGGCCACACAGACTACTCCCCTGACAGCCAAGACGAGGGGAAGTGAAACCCCCATCATGACCAGCTGCTTCCTGCCTCCGACTTCCGTGCTCGAGGGTTTCCCGCTGCTGGGAGTATAAAACCACTCCCATTCCGGCAAACAAAAGGGGAGGAAGAGACCCACAGACAGAGAGGAATAGACGGAGTTGCATACGAGGAGAAGAAGAAGAGAGAAGAAAAGGAAGAGGGCTCCGGCATGGAGTCTTCCGACAGCCACCAGGCAACGAGAAGAGAGTAAGAGAGAGAGAGGGCTTGATGTAGTAGAGGAAGGTGGGGGAAAGAGCAGTGGACGATCGTCCCTACTTTGATCCCCAACACCTCCTCCTCTTTTGTTCTTTGTTTTCCCCCTCTCCGTTCTTTTGTTCTTTGGTTTTCTTTCTTGCCCGTAGCTTTAGCTCGGGCCTGTTTTGTAATGCATGTGGAAGGCTACGGCCCTTTGCTCCCCCATGAATGAAGACCGCTCCCCCCCTCAGTGGGTTGTCTCTTTGTCTCGTTGGTTTTGAGCCCCAGTGCGTTTGATCGTCTTTCCCTTTACTTTTCGGTGTTTGTGTTCCTCCCTCATGCCGACGGCTTCCCCCGGACCCGGCGTCATCTTGAATGGTATGAGGTCACGAACCTCCTCCTGTGAAGCCCAGTACCTTCACCTGTGTCTACCCCTTTGAATCTTTTTCCCTCTTGTTAGAAGTCCCTGTGGGTTTGATAGGTCTAACACCCCGCCCCGTCAGCAGACCAACCCTTTTGGAGCCCTGTCCGGTGCACCTGCACTTTTCCCCAGCGGCACACCCTTCCGGCACCTTGGCCGGCACACCCATAGTAGCCCCCCCAGCGGTATACCTCCCCCTTGGTGCCTCAGCGGTACGCCTGTCCTCTCCCTAGCCTGGTACACCCCTCAAGCACCCTGTGCTCGTCTTTGGCCGGTACGCCTTGGCTAACCCCCAATCCACCCTGTCCAGTCTTAGAGGTCTTCAGCTCGTTGTTTTCCCTGTGTTTTTTGAGGTTTTATTAAGGTGTTGCCGCCCTCGGGCGCCCACCTCCAGTTGTCGGGTTCCGCCACTCCATGTGGACGCGTTCCCTTTATCTCCCTTACGCTTGGGTCAAGGGGAGATGCTGCCGAATTTTTGTTAGAAAATAACAAGATGTTAAAAGGAAAAAGGACGCAACAAACGAATGGGATAATAAATACATATCAAAAGACAACAAAACCATCAAATGAATAGAACAACAACAGATTGCAAGAAGAGGGAGGAAAGATTTGTATAAAACTACGCAAAACTCAAGAAAAGAAGAAAAGAAAAGCCTTAAAAATAAGCAATAGAGGAGTGGGCCTTCATCGGCACGTCTGTTCCAACCTTTGCCGGTACACCCTATCAGCCCTCCAGCAGCACACCCTATCAGCCCTTCAACGGCACACCTTCTTGGCTCCTCACCGGCACACTCCTCCTCCGTCTCAACCTTCCCCTCACCGGTACACCTCCATCCTCCTTCGCCGGTACACTCTCCCTTTCTCTCCCACCGTCTCTCTCTTTCTCACTGGTGCACTCCCCCCACTGTCTCTCTCTTTCTCACCGGTACACTTCCTTTCCCCCTCACCGGTACATCCTCATCTATCTTTCTGTCTCACCTCTTCCTCCACCGTCTCCCTGAAATGGAACCCAACGTACAGACTTGGCAGGTTGAGGCACGAACACAGCAACAAGCAATGTATAGACTTTGCGTGAGGGATTGTATAAATGCAAACAGTGAAGTATGGCCAATGTACAGACTTTGAGCTGGCTAATGTACAGACTTTGAGCCGGCCAATGTACAGACTTTGGGCTGGCCAATGTATAGACTTTGAGCTGGCCAATGTACAGACTTTGAGCCGGCCAATGTACAGACTTTGGGCTGGCCAATGTATAGACTTTGAGTTGCAGTGAATAGACAATGTACAGACTTTGGGCTGGCCAATGTATAGACTATGAGCTGCAGCCAATGGACAACGTACAGACTTTGGGTTGGCCAACGTATAGACTTTGAGTTGCAGTGAATAGACAGTGTACAGACTTTGAGCTGAAGGATGTATAGACTTTGTGTGCTGGTAGCATAGACAATGTACAGACTCTGAGCTGAAGGATGTATAGACTTTGTGTGCTGGTTGAATAGAAAATGTATAGACTTTGGGCTAATGAATGTACAGACTTTATGTTATCCCCCTCCTTCGCCGATACACTCTCTAGCCATCGCCCCAGCGGCACACCTCCTTCAGCCCTTCAGCGGCACCCTTCTTAAGCCCTTCAACGGTACACATCTCCAGCCCTTCGCCGGCACACTTTTCTGCCCACCTTCCTTCAGCGGTACCCCCCCCCCCTTTAGCCCCCTTTTCAACCCGCCAAGGGTCAACTCTCCCCAAAAAAAAGTAATACATGAATATATGTATATAGGTATATCTGGGCATATAATGGCAGCACTGACAAGCTGATAAAAAAAAATCATGATGAATAAATAAACTTGAACAGATCCGTATAAAAAAATGATGAATGAAATAAGTGACAATAATAATAATAATAATAATAATAATAATAAGGGCAATAATGACAATAAGCAAGATAAGGGAAATCACCCGGAACATATACGGAAAGAGGAATAAGCAGCGGAGTAGCAAGAACAATAATGATAAAACATCATAAGGTATTAATAATTCCACATTGCAGCCCCGCCTCTCCCGCGACCAGACGATGAAGGGACAATAATGTGGCCCTCGTAGGCCGGGCCCGGGCCTTGGGAGTCATCCCAACACGGCCATGACCCGACCTTGCCTCGGGCCGACATTCTGATTAGATTGGGCCCACTTCTCAGGTTGGACCCCCTCCGAGCCAGCACTAAAATTGCCGTACATCCGGCAGACATTTGAACGGATTTATCCTGGCTTCCACCGCGTTTCTACCACGGACCTTTGTCCGAACATGAAAAGGGTCCACGAGCGACCGATATGACCCGTGGCCCGGAACCCGATGCGGATCCCGACGTGATTTATTCCTGCTTCTATCTTGCGCGGTTATTATTAGTCCTTTCGGCCGCAGGGCCCCTAATTTCGGCAATTAATCAAGGGTGTTCCCTCGTATGGAGGATGTAAATGACGTCGTGACCTTTACGGCACGACGGGATCTGGTCCCGACACGAACCACACAATCGTCTGACGAAGTCAGGTCGAGCGCACCATGGGCTCTTCGGAACCCGAATAAATTGTCACTTCGGTGACTGGCACATCCACGCACTCAATAGACCCATAACCAAAGTCGCCCGGGCGATTTCTAACGAAAAGTGCGTCCACAAGTCTGGCACGCCCGGTGGGACCGATCCACCCTTCATCTCTTTGCCGAAATCAGGGGCCCTGCGGCCCCCTTCTTGTTACACTAATTGCATCATTTTCTCAAATGCAGGAGAATCGCATCATGGTGCCGATAATGGCTGTCACTTGCAGCCCTCAGGTCATCGGGAACCATGCTCGGGACGGCTGCCTGGCGGTCCCCCTCAACTTCGGGAGTTTCCCTCCCACGGTGGGCTTCCCCAACTTCTTGGGGGTGGCCTTTGTCGACATCCTTGACGTGAAAGCACCTGACGAGCCCCAAACCAACGCTCCCGCTCCGGGGGCCACTGAAGCTGTTATCGGCCAAGCTGTGGCCAGGAACAACAACAGCGTCCCGACAACGACGCTGAGCTACAATGTCCACCATCTGCACCAAACCGCCGGCCCGTCCCACCAAGGGTCAGCATCTCACCGGAGGAGCCTCCGGAGGAACAACACTGGCGCCGTCTCGGGGCGCCGCATGTCTAACTCCAGGAAATCTATGACTGTCGGGACCCTCCAAGCCCGCCTGGACGGGCAAAGGTCCCAGGTGACACCGGACCGCATCGTCCCGACTATCCCGGTCCGAAACTCTTTCCAGGGGCTAGAGAAGCTGAAGGAGAAGGTGACGCCCGCTGTTCTGCCCGCATCACCAAAGACTGCACCAGCTCACAGGCCGGCCAAGTTAAATTAAACCTGGGTCCCCAAGGAGGCCCGGCCCACTGCGCCTACCCAGGCGGGGCCTAGCACTTTCCGCCCGAGGAGGGCCCGAAGAGATGAGAGGGTCGAGGTGACAACCCCGGCTCACCAACCAGCACCCGTCATGCCGGTGCCGCCCAAGAATGCCCGCCGACATCGCCGTGGGCGCCGACATAATGCTACCCGCCCGGCACCCAGGGCCTACTCTCCTCCTGCCGCGGCCATCAGCACGTAACCACAGGCTGCTCTCCCCGACCAGGAGTGGGAAGGGATCGAGCAGGCCATGAGAAACTACCTCCGGGGCCCAGGTAGCACTCCCTTGGGTCGCCAGAGACTGCTGGGCAAAGTGGCCTCCGCTTTCCAGGAGGAAGGAGCCCGACCCGCACCCAGTGCAGAGTCGAGGAATCACTCGGAGGAGCCGCGCCAGTCCCCCGTCTGGGAGGAAGCACCGCTCCGACGATCGATCTTCGACAGGCTGGTGTTCCCGGGGAGATCATCCAGGAGGGAGACGAAGAGAAACAAGAGCTGGAGAACCTTCACCTGCAATATGGCAGGAGTTCGCGGTCGGTATGTGGCCTTGCCTACCGATCCTGAAGAAATGGCCAGACTCGCCGCCAAGCCGGGGCCTCTCACTAAAAGGGGGAGAGCGGCAGGCAGCATAGCACAGACAGGCACTGAAGGGACCTTCCTTGAGGAATCCCTCGCGGCCCTCACGGCCAATGTGGTCACCACCGGTGACACGAGCGGCGGACCCTCTACATCATCCGAGGACGCCCTGGCCGAAGAGACAGGGGGCATGCCCAGTCTCCCCACAGCTGACCCGGTAATGCTGCTCATGATACAACAGTTCCAGCGAGAAATTGAGTCACTAAAAAAGCAACTGAATGAGCGGAACACACAACCCCCGGTGTCCTGGCAGACTGAGGTTCTACCCGAAGTACCCAGGGACAGGGGGAAATCTTCAGAAGCAGCTCTGCAAGCTGCAGCTCTGCCAGCAACCCTCAACCCTCTCGGGGGTGCGCCCCCACAGCAGGCACATTACACGACACCGGCCCCGCCACAGGCTTTACTTTCCCAAGGGTCCCCCATGGCCCCCCAGGCGACCGTGTTGACCACCTCGAGCGTGCAGCCCGCCCATTTCTATCCAAGCCCGGTCGACCCAGCAGCAGTTAGCCGGTTGATGCTTGAACAAATGATAGACATGAAATTGGCAGAGAGAGGCGACGGGGATCAGATGTTGTTCAACGTCTACCGGGTGCCCTACCCGGCTCACTATGCCGCAAAGAAGCTGCCGGTTGGCGTCACCAAGCCACCGAAGTTCAAAAAGTTCAATGGGCAAGGGTCTCCCAGGGAGCACATTGCTTATTATGTGAACGTCATGGGGGATTTGGCTGCTGATGAGGCCTACCTCCTAAAGTTTTTTGGCTCAACACTCACCGGGCTTGCCTTTGAGTGGTACTCCAGCTTGCCACCCGGGTCTGTCGCTGATTGGCCCGACATGCAGAAGAAATTCAAAGAAAGATTCTATGTTGCAGAACGGGAAGTCACTGTGGCAGAACTTTACGCCACAAGGCAGAAGAATGATGAGTCGGCCCTCGACAACATCAAAAGATGGAGGAACCTCAGCATGAGGTGCAGGCGTCCCCCGCACCAGGAGGATGCGGTGCAGATCTGCAAGCAGAATCTGAAGAAAGAAATCTTGGAAAGGATGATCGGCACCGAAGTCAAGACAATTGACCGCCTGAACAATGTGGTAGCAGAGATTGAGGCATTTCTGGCCCGATATTCCTCCACTCCGGCCATGTCAAGCCAGAGAGCCAGGCAGGCCGAGAAGAAGCCAGCTCCCCCTGAGGTGCACACATTATATTTCCAGGCCTTTGAGAAACAGAAGGAGAAAGCCAAGGGGGCTGCCAACCTTCCCTCACCCAGAACCACAGAACGGCGGGAGGGCCCCTCACTGAGGGAGAAGATGAGAAACAAGCTATATTCCTTCTCCCGAGACAAGTCCAAGCTCCTGTTTGAGTGGGCAACCAGTTACAATAAAATCACACTGCCAGAGCCGAAGAGGCCCGGCGACCTGAAGAAGAAAGATGACCCGCACTTCTGCCTGTACCACCGGATGCTCAGGCATACCATTGAAGACTGCTATGTCTTCAAGGACGTTATTGAGTCATTAATCAAGAACGGGGAGCTGGATATGGGGGAGCACAAGGTAGACCTCCCCGCAAGCGCATGAGCTGCCCATCACAACCTCCACCATCAATATGGTCTCGTTATACCAGGAGCTGCCTGAGGAATGGGCGGAGGCCAGCGCCCGCGCCACTTATGAGACTTTTATCATGGCCCCGGCTCAAGACCAAGGGGGTTGGCAGACTGCACCCAGAAAGAATAGAAGAGCACGTGTCTCTCGGCCCACCCCAGGAGTTCATCTGAGGGATGTGACGTTCCTGCCTGCACCACCCCCGGCGAGCCCGGTTTGCCACGACGCGGCCCCTCGGCTGGTCATTAGGCGGCCCACTCACAACAAAAAGAGCTGCGTCCTGATGCGGATGCATAAGAAGACCAGCCCAGCGGTTGAAAGACTCCAGGCTATTATTGATGGGCTTGAAGATTATGAACAGCCCGAAATCCAGCCCGTGGAGCTGAAGGAGTATGTCCCCTGAGAGGAGTTCGAATCACTCGAACTGGCTCCAGGAACAGAAGCTGAAGCAGAGAAAGAGCCTCCCCTATGGGGTAAGCTTCCTCAAGAGCAGTCGCTGGCTGCGGCAGGAAAGAAGAAGAAGAAGAGGAGACCCAGGAGCAAGAAGAAAAAGGAGGTCATCATCGCCTGCAACACCCTCTCGGCGCTATTCGACACTGTCTTCTGTTAGCGCAGCAAGAGTGATATAGAAGGGGGGGATGAATAGATCACTCCCAATTTGTAGAAACTTAAGCGGAATATATTTTCTACTGCTAACGCACCTCCTTAAACCGTACACAGAGGGATGTAAATGAGAATGAAGAGCAAATCACATGGAAGCAAAGAGCCGAGCAGATGAAGAGCGTAGAGAACAATAGCAAACCACAGAGGAGGCACTCGGTTTTTTAGGTGGTTCGATTGCAGTCCGCAATCTACATCCACCCCTCACTCCAACTAGAGTGAGGATTCCACTAGACGATGCTAGATCAATGCAGACTCTGTCTGTGAACAACGTGCTGCCACACAGCTTGAACACCAAGGGAAACAAATCCCTCAATCAAGTTCTGCCACCTACAGAACCTGAAACCTGTTCTAGCTCCCAGCTAGAACACAACCGGAGAATCCTCTCCCTTCCTCCACACACCGGAGGGAAACTGTTAATGACAGCCAGTCACTAACACCACCAGAGATCACGATCTCTCTTCCTCTGCAACACAGAGGGAAACTGGAGTAATACTCCCTTCCTCCACACACCGGAGGGACAACAATTCAGATCAGAATAGAAGGACGAAAAATAAACGAAAGCAAAGTGGAAAATGAAAAATAATGAGAAGGAATCGGTTCTGAAACCCAATACAAATGTAGCTTCAAATGAAGCAATTCATCAATCAGCACACACACTCTCTCTCTCTCTCTCGACCAAACTCCTCTCAGATATTGAACTCTCTGCTCTTTTCCTTTCTCTTTCTTTCTCTCTGCACTTTTCTTTCCTTTTCTGGATCGAAGGACGTATATGCTCTCCAGGCTTCTTTTTCGATCAACCTTCATCTTAAAACGAAGGCTCCCTTTTATACCTGGAGCAGTAGCAGGGCGCGTGTGGCTTCCACAGTTCCCGCCCTAAGAGTTCGGACTACGTGGCAGCATCCAGCAGGCTGTCAGACCACGTGTCCTCATCTGAGCATTTTCCTTATCCTCGGATCACGTGCCCAACACCAGTACGCTCGGCAACTGGAGGTAGATGGCGTCAAGTCACTTGCTCCAAAGAGTTGACGCAGTCATCAGAAATCTTCAAACTTCTTAACCGCTGCGTCAACTCCATCAGCCTATTGCGTTGACGCAACGGTATCGGCAGTCCAGTGTTCAAGTCTTCAACAGATAGGCGAGCTGCGTCGACGTTATCAGCATATTGCGTTGACGTATTGAAGGCATCCAGAGATAAGTCGTCCCTTTCTTGGACTGCTGCGTCGACGCTGCCAGTTGGTGGCGTTGACGCAGTGGAAGATTTCGTGAAGGCTTCATCGCTTGTAAGAGTCTCTGTTTCTTTAACTGCTGCGTCGACGCTGCTTGCTTGTGGCGTTGACTCAATAGAAGACGACGTGAAAGCTTCATCTACTGATGCGTGGACGCTTTAAGCTTCAGGCGTCGACCCTGCTCCCTTCAGCAACAAGAAAGAAGTGTATAGACTTAGTCTTAACGTTGAGCTCAATGTACAGACTCAATCAAATGAGGAGTTTCCAGTGCATGGACTTGCAATTCAAACAACAATGAATAGACTTTAGAGAAATGAAGTCTAGTGTATAGACATGGAGAGCTGTTCAATGTGTTGGGTTGGCGTTGTATAGACTTGGCTTTGAGCACTTGGGCTGAAGGCAATGTGCAGACTATGCGATGTATAGACTTTGCCCAAGGAGCCGAATGTATAGACTTCGCCACAGTCTAATGAACATACTTTGCAAAAGAGAACGAGCCAAGGTGGAGACTTCAAAAGAAGCAGTCCGATGTACAGACTTCAAGGAGTCTTGACAACGGACGCTGTTCAGACTTTGCAAACACGAGACGATGTATAGACATTAAGCTTGACACTCCAATGTATAGAGTTGAGGATTGGAAGGATGTATAGGGTTGAGCTGAACTGATTTTTGCAAAGTGCAGACTTAGTTGGTCGAGCAGTGTACAGACTTGGAATTCTAATGCCAGTGTGTAGACTTCAGTTAGAAAGTGCCCGATGTACAGACTTGAAGGAGTTATCCCAAAGAACAGATGAGTCGACGCATCAGCAAGGTTGGGTCGACCCACTGCTGTCAAAACCAGCTAAGCAAAGTGTAGATAAAATCATAATAGCATGCTTATCTGACAACCAAATAAACTGTACTTACTCACATGATGAAACAACATTAATCTAAACATAGAGGATTGATTTAGTGTGAGACATCACCAAAACCATCACCAAAACCATAGGGATTCAACATCCTCTCCCTGGAAGAAAAAGAAGAAGAACCAACCCATGAGCCGACGGAGGTAAACCAAGCTGAAGTATCCACTTCCCAACACGCCACCAGGTCGAGAAGGAAGTGGGGGCGCCCTCCTCAGGATAACCTCAACATCATGCTCAGGGGAGAACAACCATACCAGGCCCCCGACCCCGAGGTCCGAGGCACTGAGATCCCTCCTCCGTCGGGTCTCTATCCCAGAGGGGCCAGGAGCCGAGGCACCACTTCATTCGCCGAATTCCTGTTAGCCCGAGCAGGGGGGCAGGGGCGCCCCCAGGGGTCTCCTTCGATCGGAGAAGCAAGCAGTTCCCAAGCTCTACCGGCGACAACTCCTCCTCAGCCAGTATAAGAATTTTACGGCATCCCAAACCTTGCCGAATTCATACAAGAAATGGAGGAAGCCCAGCAGGCCCCACGGGCCCAACAGGCTGCAACAGAACCCACAAAGCAGGCATCCCCTGATCTGACACCCCAGCCTCAAGGTGGGGTAGGCGCGGCAAGGTCGAAGAGATGAAATTACTCAAGGTGCGGGCTGCCGACCGAATAGTCAGACACCTCAAGAAGATCCCGACCCGATTTATTGTATGGGAGATGCTATCTTTGGACGAAGAAACACGGCAAGCCATCATTGCTGCACTCCAGACGCCAGCACACCTTGAAGCTTGCCTGGCAGAAATATCACCTGAAGTGGCTGTGGCTTTCATAGAAGATGACATGCTCCTACCCACCTGCAATCATAACAGACCCCTCTACATGAAAGGGCAGTTGAACGGCCAGCCTATCAACAGGGTCCTGATCGACCCAGGGGCAGCGGTGAACATACTCCCTTACCGGGTGTACCAAAAGCACTACTTTGACATACACCTGGTTGAGGTCAAAAATGTCTAGATTGCTGGTTTTAACCAGAAATGCGAGGTGCCCATGGGGGTTGCAGAATTCAACTTGACCTTTGATGATTTTACCACCAAGGTCCAGTACCACGTCATCAACTCCAACACCTCCTATAAGGCGTTGCTTGGCCGGCCCTGGCTACACCAGAACAGAGTGGTGCCCTCCACCCTGCATCAATGCATCAAGTACCCCTGTGAGGGGAAGGAAGTCAGAATCTTCGCCGATCTCCACCCGTTCGAGGTGTTTGAGTGTCATCTGTCAGATGCCAATCTATATTTAGAGAAGGCGAAGCAAGCTCCCCAAGCCGCCCAAGACAAGGGAAAGAAGAAAGTGGAGTCGGGCGGTTGGTTTCCTCCGCTACCCCTAGGCTATGTGGCTCCCCCACATGTACCATTCATTGCGCAAGAAGGATGGGTATTCAAGGCAGCTCCTCTCGCCATCTATCCTACACGGGGGACGCCCTACCTCGAAGACCTGCTAGAGGATGTCAGAGTCCCGCCAGGGATCGTCAAGCCTGTAATAGGAATTGAGTGTCAAGTAGCCGAGCAGCTGAGAACTTTTGAGGTGCCTAACCCTGAGGGGCCACCCACTATCTTTTATGTTGCCGGGGAAAAGCCAGTCAGGGAAGATGATGATTGTCGGTTCCCTGATGAGTTGCATGACCCGCACGTCCCCATTGCGGGACTTCCCCACATGACTGACCGGGCAGCCAGAGTGGTTAGAAAGTAAAAGATCCCCCCCTATCAACCCTCCAGCCGGAAGAAAATATTTGAAAGGATGTGGAACCCACCAAACCTGGATCGACGGCTGCTGTAAATCACCAAGCACCCCGGTCTGGGCTTTTCACTAGAAGATTATTACGAAACTGACGTTATATCGGTTTCGGCCTTGTCCAGCGATGACCCCGCGGAAGCTGCATATTTGCGGGAAGCCCACCAAGATGTATATTTCAGGCCCCCGACTGAGGAGGCGCAAGATGAAGAAGTGTTCCTTTGGAACCCTCTCCGCCGCCGCTGCATGGGGAAGACCTCCTCTTTCTCCGAGGGACTAACCTCGAAGGGGCACACCACTGGGGCGCCCTCACTCCGGCCTACTGGCGAAGCAAGAAGCAGTAGCATGGGCCATGACCCAGATTCTCCTCGATACGACCTCGTCATGTACGCCTTGTACCATAGGCAGCAACGGGAGATCGAGATGTTAAAAGCACGGTTGGCTGAGTTGACCTCGCTAGTGACCGACCTGATCCAAGGTTCTCTCCGTCCGTGGGGTGGCCATATGTCTCGGCCCCGAGACGCCAGCCCTGACACCTCCGTCCCGTCAAGAAGGGAAACAAGAGATACGGCAAGCCCATTAACTGGGCGGCCAGCCAGGCGAGGCCTGACACTCCAAGAGAAGCTACAGAAGCCCTATTCCTTCCCAAGGGAGAAGACTTGGGGTATCTTTGACCGGGCCTGCCATTACGGCAAGGTCTCTCTCCCAGGGTCCAAGAGGCCGCAGGACACCCGAAGAAGTGGGGACCCACTGTTTTGTCCCTATCACCAGATACTGGGCCACGCCATCGAAGACTGCTATGTCTTCAAGGAGATTGCTCAAGACCTCATTGACAGGGACGAGCTCAGAATGGGAGACTATGTGGTAGCCCCGCCACGCCCCCACGTGGCGGATAGCCCCAGAAGAGGAGCCTATACAGTATCCATCTAGTACCAGGCGCCTGAGGATGCGGCTACCCCGGCTCCCACCGGAGTTGTCTATGATGAGTACACAGAAGACCCCGAGATGGCCCTGTGCCTTTCTACACCAGCGGACCCCGCGGACCCGACGGCTATAGTCCAGGAGGAGTGCGCGATGAATGCAGCCTCCACGCCCAGTCATGAGGAACAAGAAGAGGGGGATGGCGTCCTCGAGCCTGAGGACAATGAAGACCAAGACTTTGTCGATTTGTCGCCAGCCCCGCCGGAAATTGAAAATGGCGGCCAGGCCACCGTCGACGAATTGATTGAGATCAACCTTGGCACAGAAGGTGACCCCAGGCCGACCTTTCTAAGTGCTCTTATGCCCCCACAGGAGAGAGAGCAATACACAAAGCTGCTGCAAGAATTCCGGGATTGCTTTGCCTGGAACTACAAAGAAATGCCTGGGCTCAGCCCCGAAGTGACTCAGTACATCTTGGCCATTGATCCCAAGGTGGAACCAGTGAAGCAGTCTCCCCGGCGTATGAGGCCGGAATTGATCAGCCAGATCTGCAAGGAGGTCGACAAGCTCATAGATGTCGGCTTCGTGGTGGAAAGCCAGTACACTACTTGGTTGGCCAACATCGTACCGGTGAAGAAGAAGAATGGACAGATCAGGATTTACGTGAATTTCTGCGACCTGAATAAAGCCTGCCCAAAAGATGACTTCCCGGTGCCTATCACCAAAGTGATGATTGATGCAACCACTGGCCACGAGGCCTTGTCTTTTATGGACGGATCGTCCGGCTATAACCAAATTTGGATAGCCGACCACGACCGAATTCACACAGCTTTCAGATCGCCCAAGGGGATATTCCACTACAAGAGGATGCCCTTCGGCCTCAAGAATGCCGGTGCCACATATCAACGGGCGATGACCAAGATCTTCGACGAGCTGCTGTATAGCAAGGTCGAATGCTACATTGATGATCTAGTCGTCAAGACGAAGAAAAGAGATGAGCATCTTAATGACCTCAGGGTCGTCTTCCAGAGGCTCCGGCTGTACGGGCTGAAAATGAACCCCATGAAGTGCGCCTTCGGCGTGTCCAGCGGAAAGTTCCTCGGCTTTATTATCCGACACAGAGGGATTGAGATTGACCCCTTCAAGATAAAAGCCATCCAGGAGTTGCCCCCTCCGAAGAGTCTGGGAGAGCTGAGGTCCCTATAGGGCCGTTTAGCTTACATCCGCAGGTTCATTTCCAACCTGTCGGGGCGTTGCCAACCCTTCCACAGACTAATGGTGAAGAATGCACCCTTCAGCCGGGGTCACGAATGCCAGCACGCATTCGACCAGCTGAAGGAGTACCTGAAGACCCCGCCAGTCCTGTGGGCACCTGTCAAAGGCAGACCACTTATTCTCTACATAGCAGCCACCGAATATTCACTGGGGGCAATGCTTGCCCAGAATAATGATGAGGAAAAGGAGCAGGCTCTCTACTACCTCAGCTGGAGATTGGTGGGGGCAGAGGCCAAGTATAGCCCGATTGAGAAGGTTTGCCTTGCCTTGGTCTTCGCAGTCAAGAAGTTGAGGCACTACATGCTGTCCCATGAAGTAAGTTTAATATCCAGAGCTGAACCCATCAAGCACATTCTCTCCCAGCCAGTCCCGAAGGGGCGCCCTGGCAAGTGGGCCGTGCTGCTCATGGAGTTCGACATCACCTACGTGCCGCAGAAGGCCGTTAAGGGACAAGCTATCGCGGATTTCTTCGCAGCACACCCTGTGCCCGAAGACTCCCCGTTGGCCACAGAGCTACCCGAGGATGAGACACTGGAGGTGGATCATGTCCAACAAGCCATCTGGCAGTTATATTTCGACGGGGCCTCGAGAACAGAAGTGACCCCGTCCGGATGCACCAAGGTACGGGCCAGAGCCGGCATCATCCTCAAATCGCCAGACGGTGAAGTGCTGCACACTTCTTGTTGCATTAGCAAGCCCTGCACAAATAACGAAGTAGAGTATGAAGCTCTGATCATCGGTCTCCAGGTGGCCCTCCAAATGGAGATCAAAATGCTCCAAGTATTCGGTGACTCGCTGCTGGTCGTCAAGCAGGTCCAGGGGCAGTTCAACGTCCAAAAACCTGAGTTGCTCCCTTATCACACTAAGGCAAAGGGGCTCATGGAGCGGTTCTACCTCGTCGAGATAGGCCATGTCGCCAGAGGAGAGAATGCACAAGCCGATGTAGACACGCCATTCCTGACGTCTCTTGAGAAAGTCTCATATTACTATACAACGCCCCACAACGGCTTATGTGTTTTGAATCACTTGAGTGCTTCCTTTTCTTGAGTCTTCTTCCGCCCTTTTCGGCATCCGGAATCGTCTCGTCACGGCATTCGGACGGCATCAACACCAGTCAGACGCATCAGGAGGTTCCGGAACCAGGAAAGGTGTCTGCCGGGCGGCCGCCAACGCCTGAACTAAGGACCCGGGTGGGTCTTTATGGGGGCGTCCAGGCCCCAGGACGCCCCCATTCTTTTAATTTATTTTTCAAAGCCCAAAACAAAATAAATAATAATATATTAATGGAGGCGTCCAGGCCCCTGGACGCCTCCATAAAAATAAATATAAAATATATATATATATATGCCAGTTGGCATAAAAAGACAAAACAAAATAAAAAATAATATATTAATGGAGGCGTCCAGGCCCCTGGACGCCTCCATAAAAATAAGTATAAAAAAAATATAAAATGCCAGCTTTGGCATAAAAACAAAACAAAAAAATAAAAAAATATTTTATTGGAGGCGTCCAGGCCCCTGGACGCCTCCATCAACTCCCTCACGGGCGCCGCCCACCAAACGACGGTTTGTTGTGTGTGAAAAAATCCAAATTATGGAGACGTCCAGCCAGCTGGACGCGCCCATTTCTGAATCACGGGTCGCCGCTCCAAAACCACGCGTTGTGCCAAACCGCGTGCGGCCGTCGGTGGTGTTCGGTGGACCTATTGGAGGTGTCCGGGGCCCTGGACGCCTCCATAAAAATATTCTGAAAAAATAAATAAAATATTAGTTCGGCCCTGATGGAGGTGTCCAGGGTCCTGGACGCCTCCACCCTCCGGAGCCCTATAAATAGAGGCCAACCCCCTCAGTTCTGGAGGAGCTTCTAAGAGATCCGATAGGCTGCCGGAGCCCAGAGGCTACCGGAGTCATTTCTAACCCGTGGGGTCTTTTGTAGGTGGAGGTTCTGCCGGCTTCTCGGGTGCCCACGCTCGCGAGAGGAAGGTCGTCTTCATCCACCGCGCTTCCACGTCGTCCCTGCGTTGCCGGAGCTCCGCCGGATTTCACCCTCGGCTCATCCAATAAGCCCTTTCTTCCCCTTTTTCTCCATAGTTTTTTACACTCATCATACTGCATCCTCTATCTCCCTATATAAGGGCGCCATCTCTTGCATACTTCTTGCATTCATCATCACATTTTCTTCCTACTCGAGTCCGAGAGGGGTTTAAAATCACACCAACCAGGTGTGTGTCAAGTCACGATCTCGTTACTTTTATTGCAAGGAATTGTTACTACACTGCCATTTTCTAATTCCGTTCGTTTATTGTCTACTATTTTGCAAGGGTAACCAAGGAAAGCCCTCTCCGTCGGCCGGCCGAAGGGGGAGGAAGAAGCAACCCGCCATCTCCCGCTCTTGAGGTAGGCGCGATCACTTTCTTTATTTTGGGGTCTTTTGGCCCCTGGCGATCACATCTTGTTCTCGAGGCCGCGGCGAGTCACTTCCCCAATGGCCGTTTAAATTTTCCGTTCTTATATTCTCTTTATATTCTATTATATTCTGCTCATATTCTCGAGGCCGCGGCGAGTCACTTCCCCAATGGCCGTTTCAATTCTTGCTATTTAATTTCTGCACCATTCCCGTCCCCCGAGATCGCGGTGAGTCACTTCCCGCTATGGCCGTTTAACCCCCATATCTTGCTATATTACATTTGTCCCGCTCGCCCCGCCGGAGCAATCTCCCGTGGTGGCCCCTTCTCTCTTCTCTTATTTCTGTGTTGCAGCAAACAAAAAGATGAGCCCGCGTGCTCCGCGTCCTCTCCGCTCCCCGAACCGCGTGACGTCGCTCACAGATTGGCGATCACGGTGGGACTTCTACTGCTTCCTTTCGGCTACCCTTGCAAGTTCGGCACCATCCGTGCCTCTCCACCTTGGCGCCCGCGCGCGCCCCTGTTGTGCTCACGGCAGCACTGTCAGTTGTGATTGGTTGTTTGTTTATTATATGTCTGTTATTTCTGTTGTTTTCCCACTCCATATCTCTGTCAGCATTTCATTGCATGCATCCATCCCTCTTTTCTATCCTTTTTTCATTTTTTTTAGGATCACCCTTTCCCGGTGAAGGAAGGACTCTCCGTTTGAGAATTCCTCTCAACGGACTAGAATCTCCTCCACTGGGACCTCCGTAAGTCCCCGACATCGAAGAATCTCCTCTTCGTTCACTGGGCTGGTTGTACCATTGAAGTTCTCCGGAGTTAGTCATTTCATTCGTGGTGAGACGAGAGACCCTAGCTGACACGGCGGTGAAACAAAAATAAACTAGGGTCCCTATTTTGTGTGAACTTCGGATCTCGCTAGAAACAAAAAAAATCATCAAAATCAAAACACAAAAAAAGGCGTAAAGGCATCCACTTGTTTGATAATCTCTGCTACCTGCTTGCTAGTGTATGTTTTTGCGTTCTGGGAAAACTGTGAGCATGGCTCACGAGTCTTTTGAGGAGAACCACCCTAGTCGTGGTTTGTCAGCCGACCCGCAAGTCTATGCAATGGACTCGAGTCCTTCTCATGAGCCCTCGCATGAGGTGCAGGTTATTGCCGGGAACACGTCCCCACCACAGGATATCTCTTCCTTACTGGGCATCCTCGCCAACACGGAGCTTACCTCTGAACAGCTCCGGGACTTCCAGGCCATTCTGAAGGGAAAATCTATTTTCCCCACGCCCCAGGAATCAACTTCGGCCATCGCACCTCTCCAAGAGTCCGTGCAGGCCATTCCATCTCCTTCACTGGCGCAAGCCATCCAGTCTCCCTCGCTTCAAGGACAAGCGAGCCAACAACCACCCTCATTCCAGCTCCCGTCACAATCTCAAACTCCCGTTGTTCCCCACACACCGCTTCAGCCAGGGCCAACTGTCGGCGGTCCGACAGCTCCCTCTCATTTCGGGTTCCCCCCTCAAGTCTCCAAGAGACAGTTTCTCCCCCAGTGGCAAGTGCCACCTTCACCTCCAGAGGAGCTCGCCCAATCGCTCCTCAATAGGTTCAATCGCATGGACGAGCAGTTTTAAAATTTGAGAAGGATGGTGGACGTGAAAGCCACCCCGGAGGTTGCTTTGCCAATCCTTCCCATCATTCATCTTCCTCCCTCCGAAATGCCCACGTACCGCAGATACAATGGTACCGGCAACCCCTTCATTCACCTCAAGGATTTCATGTATGAATCCTCCTATTGGCAAAACGATCAGAGGTCCCTGGCATACCTCTTTCGGAGATCATTGGATGGTCCCGCGCTTGAGTGGTTCTATTCCTTGGAGCCCCGCGAGGCCGAGAATTTTGAAATAGTCCAGAGAAGGTTCTTGCAGAAATATAGGGATAGGGTCGGCCCCTCACTCTCCATTACCGACCTAGTGGCCGAAAAGATGAAGTCCGACGAAGATTTTGTCCGCTATGCTGATAGATGGAGGTCTCTGGCGGAAAGAATAAGGGATACCCTCTCCGAGCCCGAACAAGTGAAGATGATTATGTCTAATGCAACCCCACAGTTCAGACACGTCCTGGCCATGAATAAACTTACTACAATGGAGGAACTCTATGAAAGGGCCCGGTACATCCAAACCCAGTTAAAAGACTCCCCCATTATGAACATGTTTGAGTCGCCGAAGCCCAAAGGGGTCAGAAAAACAGGCGCTGGTGTCCCGGGCGGAGCCACAGAAGGGGTCGTGACAAACGAGCAAGTGGGTGCAGTCAACAATGCCAACTATGCAGTCAACCCAAGGCCTCCACAAATACCCCGACTTCCTCTCCAACTAGGTCCTTTCCCTCTTCGTCCTCCACCCCAAAATAATCCACCCCAGGATAATATACCTCCATTACGTCAACCCCAGCAACAACAACCACAACCTTAGCAACAACAACCACCGCTTCAGTACAACCAAGTTCCACCCCCGGGGAACTATGGTCCCCAACAGCAACAAAGGAGGCCGCTCGGTCCCAAGAGAGCCTACTATCCACCATTGCCAGAAACCTTAGCAGACATTTTTAATGCCCTCATGGCATCAAACCAACTCGCCCTACCCAGAGAAAGGCCCGTGTGGCCCCCAAATGTTGATACCTCCAAATACTGCGTCTACCACAGGCAGCCAGGACACACAGTAGATTACTGCTTCCATTTCAAAGATTACAGACATCTTCTCTTGAGATTCCGGAACTATGAAGATTTCTTATCCCTTTTGTTAAAGGAGACTCTTTTTGTTCATGGTCGTCTCTTTAGGTTCTTCAAATGGACCATGGATTTCTCTCCTACTGTTGACTCGCCTATATTATCGGTATGCATCTCTTTTCCTGGTCTGCCGATTAATTTCTATATAGAGCACTTGATTCGTTCTATAGCTGGCAATGTTGGCCGGGTGCTGAAAGTGGACCAGTCCACTTTGAACTTGTCCCAAACTACCGCTGCTCGTGTTTGCATTGAGCTTGATATATCTAAGCCTCGCCCTTCTAGAGTCTGGATTGGAATTCCAGGAGGGGGTGCCTGGCAGGATGTTCTCTACCCGGAGCTTCCTTTATTTTGCTCTGCTTGCTCACGCATTGGACACAGTGTGGCCACCTGTAAAGGAACCAGGAACCCAGTTAACATTGTGAAGCCAAGACAAGTTATCGTTGATAGCAATGGAAAGGCAATTTGGCAACCTATTGTAAATCAGAAGAATAAATCAGAAGATACTATGCCTGCTACTCGAGCCTCTGATATTCCCAATATGGCTAGAACCTCTACTCTGGGAGAATGCTCCACTCAACCATCTAATTTGAACAAGTCCGATTTATTGAATTCTTCGACTGTCCATGTCAGAATCTCAGGGAACCCTGCTCCTTTATCTGCTCACAGTCAGCAAGATGTTTCAGCTGTGATGTCTACACCAGTCATTATTGTGGATCAATTTGACAGCCATGATCCAGATATACCTCCATCGGTTCCTCCTGATTTGACTAGCTCTGCTTCAGTGCTTGTTCACCAGTTAATGGCTCAAGCTGATCAGTCGGCAGCAGCTTTGGAGCTCCCTTCAAACCAAATCAATGAAAAGGATAATCTCACAGCCTTACGAGAGCATGAACTTTTTAATAAGGAGGAGGCTTCTAATAGAAGACAGGAAATTGCTAACCATGCTGAAGCTCAAAATGATCTGGCAATACATAATGAGCGTTCAGGGGTCATAACTAGATCCATGTTAAGGACAGGGTCCATGGGTAATATTACTGATTCCAAACAGTTATCATGAGTTTCATTATTTGGAATATCAGGGGCATAGGTAATGATGTTTCGATTGGCAGAGTGAAATTTCTTATCAGATCTCATAACCTTGACTACATTGTGCTGTTGGAGCCAAAAATTAACAGTAATAGAATGGACAATATCTGCAAAAGATTAGGGTTGGACAAGGCTGTTGCCAATTCGGATGGGTTGGCTCATATCTGGGTTCTTTGGAAAGACCATCTGAACTTCTCTGTTATTAGCAACGATGATCAGCAGATCACTCTTCTCCTATCTAATGCTAATTTACCTGATCATTATTTAACTTTTGTTTATGCTAAATGCAATGCTGTGGAGAGGAAAAATCTGTGGGCTTCTTTAGTGCATTCTCACTCTATGGTCAATGGTCCGTGGTTGGTAGCTGGTGATTTTAATTGCATTACTAATGTGGATGAAAAGATTGGTGGAAATTCCCCAAATCTATCTGCTATGATGGACTTTAACAATTGTATATCAGACTGTGCCTTAATTGATGGTGGTTTCAATGGTTCTAAGTATACCTGGCATAACAATCAATCTGGTGGCAGAGGTATTTGGGCTAGGCTGGACAGAGTTCTTTTGAATTCAGCCTGGCTTAATCTTCTACCCATTTCTATTGATCATTTGTCCAGGGAAGCTTCTGATCATGCTCCTCTTCTGGTTAAACTGCTCTCCAAAGATCGTAAATTCAGTAGATTCTGCTTTCAGAAAATGTGGATTTTGCATGAAGAATTTATTGCTGAAGTTTAGACTTGCTGGCAATCTAGCCCTATGGCTTCATCTCCTATGTACTGCTTATATCTCAAGCTTAAGTCCATGAAAAGGATGCTTCGGAATTGGAATAAAGAAACCTTTGGTAATGTTCACAACAATCTGTCTGCTGCTGAGGATGCAGTCCTCCAAGCTGAACACCTATATGACACTTTACCTACTGATGTTAGCTTGGCTTCTTTAGAAGATGCAAAGAGTAACCAATCTGCAAGGCTACTTCAACAAGAGTACTTCTGGAGACAAAAGTCAGGGATAAGGTGGCTTCTAGAGGGGGATAGAAATACCAAATTCTTTCATTTGTCCACTCTTGCCAATCGAAGAAAACACAAAATTATCCAATTGAAAACACCTGCTGGCACTCTCTCCTCTGATCATGAGGTTATGAAAGGAATTGCTGTCTCCCACTTTCAGAATGCTTTTACCACCCAGGACCATCAGATTGATATTAATTTCTTGGACTGTATTCCTCAACTAGTTAACCAGGAAGATAATGTCAGTCTCTATGCTGTCCCTACAGACATTGAAATTCATGAAGCTGTCTTCAGATTGTCATCTGACAGTGCTCCTGGGCCTGATGGGTTCACTGGTGTTTTTTTTCATAAAGCTTGGAATATCATAGCTTCCACTGTAATCAGTGCAGTGCAGGAGGTTTTCTCCTCCAGGAATCCCCTGCCTAGATGTGTTACTTCTACTCTTATAGCTCTCATACCGAAAAAATCCAGTGATGTGGACATTTCTGATTGCAGGCCGATAAGCTTATGTAATTTTTTCTACAAGATTATATCTTCTATCATTAACAGAAGATTGGCCATCATTCTCCCAAGACTCATCTCTCCTGAGCAGTCAGCATTTGTCAAGGGAAGACATATTATTGAAAACATTACCCTTGCTCAAGAGCTTTCAAATTATTTGGGCAGGAAAACCAGAGGTTCTAATGTTATGTTTAAGCTTGATATGGCTAAAGCTTATGACAGATTAGAATGGGACTTCCTCTATTCAGTTTTGACCAGATTTGGGTTTAGTGACAACTTCAACAATCTTATTGACAGACTGCTCAACATTTGCTGGTTCTCTGTTTTATTGAATGGTGACACTGCTGGATACTTTAAATCTACCAGAGGCATCCGTCAAGGTGATCCTCTAGCACCTTCTTTATTCGTCTTAGCAGAAGAAGCATTGAATAGGTCTTTGAGAGCTGCATTCAGTAATGGATAGATTGAATGGTATACTGGTTTCCAGAGATGCCCTCCTATTTCTCATTTGTTGTTTGCAGATGATACTTTGATTTTCTGCAAAGCCACAGCTTTCTCTATCGGAAATTTACTTAAGCTTCTCCATACTTATGCACACTCTTCTGGGCAATTGATTAATGTCAGCAAGAGTGGATTCCTCATTCACCCAAAGAAGCCACCCTCTGTTGCACAACGGATTCAGAAGCTAACTGGCTTCTCCAGATTTCCTTTTCCTCATAAATATCTTGGAATCCCACTGGTGATTGGTCATACAAAGAAGATCTACTTTACAGGTGTCATTAACTCTATCCAAAAGAGGATTGCTGGGTGGAAGGCTAATCTATTGTCTCAAGGTGCTATAATGGTTCTTATTAAGCATGTTTTAACTTCTTTGCCTATTTATTCCCTGTCCTTTACTCCCTTGCATATTGGGGTCCATAACCAACTGGAGCGGGCTTTTGCCAACTTCTTTTGGGGGTCATCTCCTCTTGGAAAGAGAAGACATTGGAAATCTTGGAAGACCTTATGTAGGCCACAGGTCAAAGGGGGTCTTGGTATCGTGTCTCTTCGAGTAATGGAGAATGCTCTTCGTGTTAAAATGCTGTGGACTGCCATTCATTCTGATTCTCTTTGGGCTACTTACTTTAGAGCCAAGTACCTACATCAAGGCCACATCCGAAATGCCCATTTTAGAAATATGAAGGGTTTTGTTAGAAGAAGCTGGTTGAAGGCTAAAGAATACATACTTCAGTTCAAGAAAGTGATTATTGGGAATGGTTCAAACACTAACTTCTGGTATGACAACTGGCTGGGCCAATAATGCTTAAATACATATATTTCTGAAGATTCTATTCCCAATCTAGAAGCCACTGTTAGAGATATCATTCTGCATCCCTCGGTTGAGGAATCTGCTCTGCTGAATGCTTCAATCCCGTCTGAAATTCAGCAAGCTATCAGGTTAGTAACTTTGAATCAGGAATCGGATTTGGGTATATGGAGCCTTTCTCCTTCTTGTCAGTGCACTGTTTCTTCATCTTACAACTCTATGGCTAATAGTCATTTACAATCTAGTATCCCTTGGAGTCGGCTGTGGTCTAAATGGTTACCTACTAAAATCTCTGTCCATTTATGGAAGATATTACATAACTGTATTCCGACTGATGACAATATCCAAAGAGTGGGCATTGTTCTTTGTTCCAAATGTTCATGCTGTAGGACACCGCAAGTGGAAGACCTCAACCATCTATTTCTAAACAGTGAAATAGCTAACTCTATCTGGACTGTTATTAAAGCTACAGGCTTGCATCTTGAAGGAAGAACAACCAGAGAACTAATTCTGAATTCTATCTGTCATATTCAGCCAGGTTCGGCCTATGCACTTTTCACCCTTGCTTCCATTGGATATGGAATGTGGAATATATGGAAAGCCAGGAACACTATTAAGTATGATCAGAAATAGTTCTACAGAACCAGATTCATTCATAATACAATGTCCCAAATTAAAGTGGCTTGTTCGGCTGCTGCATTAAAGGAAACAAAGCCATGCAACCAGAAATGCTTGGATCAACTGGGAATCATAACTAAGGCTTCCAGCAAACAGCCAATGATGATTGTGAGATGGGTCTGTCCTCCTTGGCCCTCTATAAAACTGAACACCGATGGGGCTAATAAGCTTTCTGGAGAAACCGGGGGAGGTGGTATAATCAGGGATTCAAGTGGCAAGACCATCCTTGCTTTCTCTCATTATTATGGTCATTCGGATAGCCTTATAGCTGAAACTAGAGCTCTTCTTGATGGTATAAAATATCTTAAGATAGTGACTGCTATCCCAGCTCTTATTGAATGTGGCTCCCTTATCCTTATCAGGATTATCAAGAAGGAAGCTAATTGTCCATGGGCCATCCTCAGCTTTATTAGAGAAATATGGAGTGTCATTTCTCAGCATGACTCTATATCCCATATTTTCAGAGAAGCCAACAATGCTGCAGACCTTCTTGCCTCTCTAGCTTGCACTACCAAATGTAATACTTTCTATTCTTATAGTGAGCTGCCTTGTATTATAAAAGGTGCTGCTCGGATGGACTTACTAGGCTTGCCTAGTATTCGATTGATGTAATTTTTCATTCATCTTTATTGAAATAAAATCACCTCCTAGTGGTCGGATGGTGGAGTGGCTTTCTCCTTACCTCTGGTAAGGGGTGCATTCTCCCATTGACCCCTAGGTAAGGTTTTTCTATTAAAAAAAAATTTCAAAGATTACATCCACGATATGAATGATGAACATCAAATAGATTGGGATGAAATGAGACGATATGTCGCCGCTCTTAAGGCTAGGAGACCTCCTCATAGGCCATAGCAGCAGTTACAACAGCAGCAGCAGCAGCAACCACAACAACAACAACAGCCTCAGCAGGCCCCACAACAACAGCCCGACATGGGCATAATCCAGAATCCATTACCGGAGCACCAACAGCCCAATCATCAGGTTAACCCCATCTCCTCCTTCCCGGAAGTCGAGAGAGAGCAGGTGTGGCACCAGGAAAGTACCTCCATTCTTTCTACCGCCAATCCTATCATCACGCAACACCCTTGCCTTGCCCAGGTAGCACCTCTCTCTCATCAACCCGCGTCAGTATCACCTTCACCATTTCCACTACCATTACGCCCTCTCATCCGTACCCCTATCCCCTATCAACCGACACTCTCCACTACGCCTTCACACCCTCTCATCTTCTCTCACTCCCCTACTTTACCATCCACCTCTACCACATTTACCCCTACGCCTTCTAAACCCCTTATCATCCATCAACCATACATAACCCCGTCTTTCTCCACCACATCACCACTAATGCCTTCAAAACCACTCATTACCCATCACCCACCTCAAAATCATTACCCGCTTCAAGCCCTACCCACTTCTACTTCATCTCCACCTCCACCTTCCAGACCCCTTATCCTTCATAATCCGCGCGATATCCCCTCTACCTCTACCATGCCTCCACCTAACAAACCCCTCATCAGAATCCCTGCTCCCGTCATCACCCCTGCTTCACCAACCATTCCTCCACCACTACCCCTCAAACCTCTATTAAAACCCACTGCTACCCCCACAGAGGTACAAAAGCCGCAGGCAATGGTGCTCCGGAGTGGAAGGATTTTCCACAGGGTTTTCCCCCACAACAGTCAGAATCCTGAGCAATCTCAGCCAGAGAAGGATGATGGAGAATAACCAGAAAGAGCTATCCCTGGAACACAGTATGATCTATTGAAACACTTGGACAAGACGCCTGCTCGGATCTCCATCCTGGAGCTACTTCAAAGATCCACATCCCACCAGGCAGCCTTAATGGAGTACCTTCAAAGGGTCATGGTTAATGAGGACCTCCCTGTAGAAAAGATCTCTACCGTCCTGACCCCAACGGACACACAACCGGCCATCATGTTCCACAACTACGAGCTCGCTCCCAAGGAAGCTCGGAAATATGCATTGTGCATTTCAATAAAAATTAATGGGGTATCCATAAACCCGTGTCTTGTGGACACGGGTGCGTCCATAAATGTGATCTCCATGGACACCCTTCAGTTGTGTGGGGTCAACGAGGAACAAATAAGACCTTCCTCGATCACGGTCACGGCTTATGACAATAGCAAAAGGCCGCCACAGGGGATGATTATTCTGAAGGCAGAACTAGGCCCCATGTCAATTCCCACGGAATTCCATGTCCTCGACATGGACCCCACATTCAAGGCTATATTGGGTCACCCTTACATCGAAGCCATGGATGCTGTGCCTTCCACCAACCATCAGTGCCTGAAGTTTCCTTACAATGGGAGAATTATTAAAGTGGTCAGTACACCTGTCCTTCACACAGTGGATGCTATCAACACCTCTCTGCCCTCTATTTGGCCATCTCATCGACCCATATTGTCACTACTGGACATACGTGATTCATCTCACGTTCCACTAGCACCAAAGGAGCCGGTCAGGACAACCGCAACATCATATCTCCCTTTTCACTCCAAAGGGTGGGAGATTATGAGTAACATCGGCTACCAACAGGGTAAAGGTCTGGACGCACAGTTACAGCGTAGGCTCAAACCGCCAAAGGAAATTAGGCCGAACCGTAGGTTTGGCCAAGGCTTCAAAGGACCGTTTAACGCGGATTGGAAGCCCCTCACATGGACTCTATCAAACCACTTCAACAGAGGGCCCGTTGTTCAGATGGGAGATCACCCACAAGAAGCATATGGGGGATCACATGCTATATATTTGGCTGAAAAATATCCTAGGATCACCAAAAGAGGCAAGATCAAAGATCCGGAATGCGAGTGGAACAAATGGTTCGACATACGGGACATTTCCGTTGCACTGGAAAGGATGTTCTCGCCTCCGCAGCTTGAAGGACCACCATTGATCTCTGGAATACCAGAGAATATTACCACACTTGCCAAGGTTCCAAACTATCCTCGTCCTCGCCAGAAGGACCCTGTCATCGACGGATCTTCATCCGTCCTCAACATTGCCGTCAATGGCTCATTAGCCGCCATCTTCTCCATCCACTCGTCTCAGCCTTTGCTGATATCTTCTTCCTGGACCAGACAGTTATCTGATGATCTTCCCAGGTCCCCTTCTTTGCTTACATACCTACGCGGGCTTCTCAACCCGCGCCAGGTCTTCAACCATGATCTGCTCTATGAGCCTCACAATCCTCTAGCCATAACCACTTTTCTCTCTCCTCCAATCTCTTTTCACTGCTTTGTCATTAAAACTGAAAACAAAAAAAAACGTCAATTTTCAAACTCCCCAACAACACATCTTCGTTGAGGAAACCTCCTACATCTCCCACGGGTGCGTACCGCCCTGCGGACCACCCGTCCAAGGTCCGATGAGCGACCTTTTCTACCCCTCCTCTGAGGGGTCTTCTCCTGTACTACACCATCCTCTTCATCTTCCTCTTCTTCTGTAAATATTGTCAGTCAATCTAGGAATGATAGGCCAAGGGTAGTACCTAGGAAAAAACCCAAGGGTAAGTATATCCCTCGTCGATTCCTTCTAGATTTAGCCGCCAGGTGTCAGGCCCTTCTTGTCATCCCCCAGTTACTAGAAAATCCCATCCAGCTACCAGAAATAGAATGTGAGGGCGACGGTGCATTTGATGAAGGGTACGGAGTCTACGAGATCACGGATGAAGAATACCCTACCGAAGATGAGGGTGAAGAATATGAGGATGCGGCGGGCGCATACGCTAGTGGAATGAAGAGATTCGACGAGCCGTCAACCGCCGTAGAAGAATCCACCAAAGAAGTCAACTTGGGAACTGAGGAAGACCCTAGGATCATCCTCATAAGTGACAACCTACCACCCTCTGAAGAAGAGGCATTAATTGAAGTTCTCAAGGAGTATAAGGACACGTTTGCATGGAGCTACGAGGATATGCCGGGTCTGGATTCAACCCTGGTCGAACACCGTTTAACCCTAAAACCAGGGTCCGTCTCGGTAAAATAAAGGTTAAGGCGTTTCCACCCCCAGATGGCTTTAAAAATGAAAGAAGAGGTCGATAAACTCCATAAAGCCAGGTTCATTAGAGTCATCTTTTATCCTCAATGGGTGGCGAACATTGTCCCGGTCATGAAGAAAGATGGGAAAGTCAGGATTTGTATCGACTTCCAGGACCTTAACCGCGCGTGTCCAAAGGATGATTTTCCCTTGTCTCACATTGATGTGTTGATCGACAACACGGCAGGCTATGAGACCCTCTCATTCATGGATGGATTTTTGGGATATAATCAAATTCATCTGGCAGAAGAGGATCAAGAGAAGACGTCATTCACTACCCCTTGGGGAACATATTGTTACGTGGTCATGCCGTTCGGATTAAAGAATGCTGGAGCTACTTACCAAAGAGCTATGATGGCCATATTTCATGACATGATGCACATATATCTGGAAGTGTATGTGGATGACTTATTGGTGAAATCAAGGACCAGGATGGAACATCCAGAAGTTTTGGCTAAGGTCTTGCAGAGGTCAAGGGAGTTCCAATTGAAAATGAACCCGAAAAAGTGTGTGTTCGGTGTATCATCGGGTAAATTGCTGGGGTTCATTGTGAGTAAAAGAAAAATCGAGATAGATCCCGACAAAGCCAAGGCTATCAGGGATATGCCGCCTCCCAAGAATTTGAGGGAAGTCCGAGGTTTAATCGGGAGGTTGCAGTTTATTCGTCGGTTTGTGTCCCAACATTCACAAAGGAGTAGACCTCTCTACGAGTTGACCAAGCCAGGAGTAGAATTCCACTGGAATTCTAAATGTCAGAAAGCTTTTGAAGGGTTGAAGGAATATCTGGCTAGTCTACCCGTTCTCATTCCACCTAAACCAGAAAAACCTCTGATCCTTTACGTCTCAGTCTTGGATGACTCCGTGGGAGCCGTCCTCGCACAAGCTGATGAAGAAGGTAAGGAACGGGCAACCTATTACTTGTCCAAACTTCTCAATCCCTGTGAGCAGAAGTACACCGTCATGGAGAAAACCTGTGCTACCCTCGTTTGGGTAGTGCAGAAATTGAAGCACTACTTCTTGGCTCATGAGGTCCATTTGATTGCTCGAATGAATCCTATCAAATTCTTTCTGGAGAAATCCGTCCTTACGGATAGGCTAGCACGCTGGCAAAGTTTTCTCTCTCAGTTCGACATCACCTACATCCAGCAAAAGGCGATTAAAGGCTATGTCATAGCCGAGCATCTCGCTCACCATCCTCTTCCCAAGTTCGATCCCGTCCAATCAGAGTTTCCAGATGAGGAACTAATGTCCGTCAACCAATCAGAGGAGCCAATGTGGACGCTATATTTTGATGGAGCTCTGAATTCTCAAGGGAGAGGAATCGGCGTCGCCCTCCTGTCGCCTGAAGGCCTCACATTCCCATTGGCATACCAGCTTAAATTTCTAGTTACCAACAATATAGCCGAATATGAAGCTCTTCTAGCTGGCCTAGAACTCGCCCATTCTTTTCGTATCACTGAGTTGCGAGTCGTAGGTGATAGTCAACTCATCCTTCGCCAGGTGCTCACTAAATATCGCACTCGCGATCCCAAACTCAAGCCATACCAAGAACTCACTGCTGCCTTTGCCAAACTGTTCACAAAACTGATCTTTGTTCATGTCCCTCATCATCAGAATATTCTCGTCGATGCCCTCGCTTCGTTGGCATCATCCATAAGGTTCCCTCTAGGAAGATGGTTTGAGTCCATTTCCATCTACAAACTTCACGCCCCTGCAATCGATGATGCTTCCTACGTAAATATCAAAGATAGAATAGCAAGAAAGATCCTGCAGGAAGATATACTTGAGAAGAGGGAGATCATGTTGGCAGAGGCCGAAGAAGAACTGGCTGATGAAGAGAAACCATGGTTCTATAAAATCGTCAAATACTGTCAAGATCAATCTTATCCTGAAGGGGCCACCACAGAGGATAAGAAAGCCATAAGAAGGGTGGCTCAGAAATATACATTGGTTGGAGGTCTACTCTATAGGAGGAGCCTTACTGGTATTCTGTTAAGATGTCTTGGTGATGATGAGATTTGGAAATGTGTAGAGGAGACGCACTCGGGTGTGTGCGGTGGCCACGTGAATAGTCAGATGCTCGCCAAGAAGATCATTCGGCAAGGCTTTTATTGGCCCACTATGGAAGAGGATTGTGCTGTCTATGTCTGTAGGTGTGTCAAGTGTCAACTTCACGCCGATAAAATCCATTCACCATCTTCCTTACTTCATCCAAAATACTCCCCGTGGCCCTTCTCCATGTGGGCATTCGACATCATTGGTCCCCTAGGTGATCCCAATTCCCTCCCCAACCAGAAATCTTTCATCCTTACTGCGACGGAATACTTCACCAAATGGGCCGAAGCCGAAGCTTACGTGGAAATCAAGGCGTCAACAGTCTGCAAGTTCATCATGAAGAACATTCTCGCCAGATTCGGCGTCCCAAGCACGATCGTCACCGACAATGGGCCACAGTTCATTTCTCAGGACCTACAGGACCTCTGCAAAAGGTACGCAATTGCATTGCATCATTCATCGCCTTATTACCCACAAGGTAATGGCCAAGCGGAGGCCACCAATAAAACATTACTCAAAATCATCAAAAAAACCTGCGAGTCTAGTAAGTTTTCAGACTGGCTAGAAAAACTTATCGAAGCCCTATGGGCCTATCGCACTTCAATCCGTACCCACACCGGGCAGACTCCATTTGCCCTTACTTATGGTATGGAAACGGTAGTCCCATACGAGACTCTGATCCCTTCTCTCAGGGTACAATTGGACGAGGAATTTCCCCTCGACGATCGTCGTAATTCACTCCTCGCCCAGTTGGAACTCTTGGATGAGAAGCGGCTGGCCGCTGCTGATCACGCGCGTGTGTATCAAAATAGACTCGCTCGCTTTTACCAAAAGAAAGTCGTTGGGAGAAAATTCAAAGTCGGTGAGATGGTCGTAAAAAGAATTTTTGTCAAACCTGGAGGGCCGCGTTCTAAGCTCCAACCCAATTGGGAAGGACCATTTGTAATTCAAGCTGTGTACCCTGGCAACGCCTACAAGCTAATCAACGTCGAAGGGACCGAGTTATCCCACCCTTGGAATGGGCTTTATCTTAAGAAATACTACCCTTAGCACAAAATAAAAAAAATGATGAAAAGATAAAAAACATCAAAAATAAAGAAATATTGAAAACCACTAAAAATATGGAAAATTTAAAATGCCGATGCCTGGCAGTCACCATGTAGTTAAGTCCCTGCATTTAACCTCATGTTAGGATAGGGCCCATTAAGGCTTGGTAGGCACCGGGTCTTGGTTTGCCAGAACCGTGGAGATCCCTGTCCGGCCACGTCGGCCTACGCTCGCTCGAAGGAAGCTAACATGTGCTCACTTATGTATTTTATTCAAAAAAAGTCGGTAGCATCACCTACGGTGGGGCCCCACCCAGAAGATCTCCGGAAGCTGTAATCTTTATTCTTTTTCTTCGACCAAATGAGACAGTCGGCGCCCTTAAAACGCTGAGCATGAGAAACCGAAACTCAAACCCCAAAGGTAAGAGTAGGATCCATTTCCTCGAGCATCGATTAGAGCACGAGAAGAGGTCAGTGTCCCCGCAGGCATACAAAAAGGGAGCCCACAAACGTCAAACGACTATATCTCCCTCACAAAAAGAAATACAAAATCAAAATCAAGAGAAAAGCCTGGTCGTGACCGTGCCTGTTGCGATAAACGGAACCCCTCAAAGCAAAAGTCTGAATCCACAAAAGGGGCCGTGAAATGTAAATGCTCGAGATTTGGTCCGAAGTTTTCCGAAAGGAAAGAGTTAATGGGCCCTTATTCGCTCGCCGGGTTAACGGTTTTGCCGATCCTCTCAGGAGGTTTATCCCCCACGCTCTTCCTTCTTCCTCTAAAGATGAAGGTTCGATGGAGTTTCTGAAGGGTGAAAACTGCCCAGGGTCTGCGACCTTATTTTAATATACACATATGGTTACCTACTTTGAAAAGTAAAAGCTATCGCTGCGAAGGAGTCTCCGTGTTTCTGGCTGGTTAAGACCCCTGTTTACCGCCTTGATGTCTTCTTGTTTAACCTCGGGCTTAGGCCGATGCAAGCGCGTCACCTATGGGTGTGGCGGCGTCTGATTCCGGGTCAGCGTCGCGTGGTTGGTCGTTAGGGTTCTAGGGTGTTCCATCATATACCATCTAGAGTTGTGAGGAAACAGACCCGGGTCGGGCAAATCATTTACCTCAAACATCTTTTGGGTGCCTAAGCATGGCATGACGGTATTGTCATCTGGGTAAGTCTTAGCCGGCGGGATCATCATTCGAGGGGTCTAGAGGCCCAAATCAACCTAGATGTGCACTTAGGATGCCTGGGAGGTTAGTAAGAAACCCCTGCTCTCACGTAGGTTAGGTGTCATTTGGGTGCTTGTCAGGCGTTAGCAAGAAAAAATTGAAATGATAAAAACAACAAAAAAGAGAAAAGAGAAAATGTACATATTTGTAAACAAAAAATCTTTTTTAACAAAAAAATGCCAAATATAAAAAAAGAAAACAAATCAATTTTGCATGATTACATTTGCGTGCAGCATCTCACTTTTAATACCGCTTGCATTCGTGTGCTTGCCTGTCGCATTTATCATCACCGCATCTTTCCCTTGCCTTCGTTAAATAAAGGCTTGGCCCCTTGACCAGTTATCAAGGACAGTCACAGTGACCATTTGCTCATTGAGCAAGGGGCCAAGTCAGAACAGAAATTCTGATTTGTTTGTTTCAGTGATATGTGTAGGGATTCAGGCAACAGAAGCAAAGGTGAAAACCAAACAAACCAAACGTTGTATTTTATTCCAAAAAAACTAAAAAAATTACATCAAGTTCCGCCCTCTCTCTCGGCATTACTCGTCCCACTACTCTCCGGGCAAAACGCTCTCAAAGGTGCTACCCAACTACGAAAAGTGGTACTCCTACCGCTCTGTACTCCCCTTCCTATTCCCACACCCCGACATTGATCCACGGAAGCAGCAGAGAAGCTACCAACACAAAAGCCACGCTCTCGTGCTCTTCGGTAGCGCTCCTCACCATCTCTCAGCCACTGTTCAGCAAGACCAAGGCTGATTCGGAGTTCGAATAGTTGGGCCTCCATGGCCCTTCATTCCTCCTTTTCAGTCAATCTGTTGGCTCTTTCTCTCTCTGCGTCTCTTTCTCTCTCTGCACGTTCTCTCTCGCGGTCTTCCCTCTCCAATTGAAGAGTGATCCTCAGTTCCATCGCATCCCTGGAACAGTCATCATCAGGATGACGCCACAGTTCCCTCTCCAGTTCTGCTATCCTAGCATCTCTCTGCGCAGCTTGGGCAAGCGCTTCTTCCGTCTCCTTTTCCTGCCAAGTGTACCATCTCAGATACGCGATAAGGCGTAAACAAAGAGAACTCAACACTGAAACTTTTACATGTATACAGAGCATCCCTTCTACCTCCGCAGCACGCTGCGTGGCATGAGCAAGTTGCTCATGAAGCAAGTCAAGTTCTGAGGTGGGAATCCACAAGCTGGAAGAGGCACCACCTACTCCCATCGCTGGGGAAGCCGCGCCAATCTGGGCATGCTACGACCGCGTGAATTAGCAGCCAACATCTGGAATCTGGGGTTTTAATTAGGAACGCACTGTACAACTACCAAGGCGCTCGTAGCTCCGCGGGCATCGCCCAACCGTTGCTCCATCTCTGCCAAGTGAGTTCATAAATTCGCTATCATGGTATCACAGATATCCTGCAGCCATACGAGTCAGCATTTCCACCAGAAAACCAAAAAGGTAGAAAGAAGAAAAGAGAAAAAGGGGAAACCTACCTCCACAAATCCCCGGGGTTGGAACCGCTCTGTGTACCTTGTCTTGTATAGACGCAGGTAATCCTCGCTATCCTGTGCCTGTGATTCTACAATCGTGCCACCCCGTTGCCAGTCCTCATACTGTTCTGGGAACCGCACGCGCCAGTCAATGCAGGTCGCCGGCCCTCGCGTCTCTCTCCCAACGCGAGGTGGCGTAGCTGAATCCACCCATTCTTGAGCCAGTCCCAAAGTCCTCATAAGCAATCGTAGTCGAAGCGGCTCGATTTCATTCAGGCAGTGCATCCATAATTCCCGTCCGAACCGGGCACGACTTGCTAGAACCCACGGCTGGTCGGCATCGACCATGTCTGAGTAGGGTCTCCAGTTTACCATCGCTGCAGGGAACTCCTATAGCTCCCGCCTTAGCACCATCAGTTGGTAAGTTAGGGGTGCCGCACTCATGATGGGTTCCCACCGCCTGGCTAACGGCACCATCGCGGGTCGCCAATGCCGAGCTCTCCCCATAGGGAGGTAATAATAGCTCCACAGCTGCTCGGCGCAGGTCATCAGTACCTTGTAAAAATACAAAAAAAATACAAAACAAGTAAAACCAAAAATACCGGGATGAATGGTGTGAAACCACTCACAGTCATCTCACGGTCCGCTTCTTGGAACAGGCCTGCAAACAAGTGTGCCAGCATGGCGGCTCCCCAGGCATAGTACCCTACTCTTTCAAGGTCTGATAGCAGCTCCAGGAAGCGACATTGGATACCGTCCCCTTTCGAGCTCAGTACCAATCTCCCCAAAAAGAAGAGGAGAAATCTTCTCAAATCTATGTTGCATCTTTCCCAGTTGCCGAAATCTGTGCAGTACACAGCACGACATCCTATTTCCATCCTTTCTATGAACTCTTCTGAGGACTCGTCGTCCCGCCGACGAGTGTCATTGAGCCCTAATGCATCCATGAGGGACGCCCTAGCTACCGACCTATTTTTCCGACCATCTAGGTCCAAACCCAGCAACTTCTGGGCACCTTCTCGGTAGTCCGCGTAAGTGACTCCGGTCACTGCCTCGCCATCCACCTTGAGGCTCATAATTCGGACCACATCCTCCAAGCTGGGCACCATGTGCCCCCAGGGCATCAGGAATGCCCGACTCACTGGGTCCCATCTCTCACACAAGGCTTGGATCAGGACCAGGTCGAGCTGGATCGGCTCGATCCGAAGAAAGGTGCCAAAACCCATCACGTCTAGCCTGGCCTTCTGAAAATCTGGGAGACCTCGGTATGCTGCCACTACCAACTCCTATGAGATCTGTGATTTCATCACACTCTACGCATACAAGAAATAGAGAAAGGTTTGGTCAGAAAGAAAGGAAGAAAAAAGAATGGAAAAAAGGGCAAGAAAGCTCAGCTTACGAGTTGTGATTAGGCCCTTTCGCTGAAGTGCCCTTCGAGGTCCGAAAGCCTCCTGGAACTACTACCACTGGATCTGCTTCTCTTCGAGGAGTGAGAAGATTCGCCCTCCATCCAACTCTCAGAATTTTGAACTCCTCCTCTCCCGTGAGAACTTGTGCTCCTCGAGTTAGCTCTCGATATACCTGGGAGGATAAAAGGGACACGAATTTATAGAAATGGAAGGAGTACAGGCCAAGATTACCTCCATCACCTTTAATGATAGCCCTCGCAATGAGGCACCTGCCATGCGGTCCCGTGTGTCACTTCACCGTTCGCACAGGGTGATTGATTGGACGAAGAATATGATGACTAGCACCCTATGTTGTCTAGGGATACCCTATCATGTTTTGAAGGACGTCCGCAAAATTTGACACAAGGCACTAGGGCCGTCATTATTGACTTCGACGGCAGATTCCCGTGGAAAATGGTCACAACAAGACGCGATTCTCTGCTTGGGGCGGAGTCTCGGCAGACCCATCACATGGGAACAGTGCAAAGGAGAGGAAGTGTAGGGAAGAAGGAATGCACAAGAGAACAAATGAGCAGCAGAAAATTAAATCACTCCATTCATAATTCTACATAAGCTGTCATAAACACTACAATCATAGAGAGGTGGCGAGTCCACCAGCTCGTCGATCCTCACCATCACTCATCTCTCTGGGCGCTCCCCTCCTCTCCCCTGAGGTGCGGGTCCCTCAGAAGCCTCTGGGATCCCCGTGCAGTAGCACCCGCCTCGCCTCGTGGCGTTGGCTCCACAGCAATGACTCGCTGCTCCTCCCCTGGCGTGGCAAAGAAGCCACTAGCAGCAAAGCGACCAGACTGGCGCAGTCGCTCCCCGAACTCTCGCTCTCTCTCGTAGCGCGTCTCCATCCCTCCTAGTCTCTGCACGATGGCCTGAAGGCCCAGCTGGAGCTCCCTCACTTGGGCCTCTAAGGCCCTCCTCTCGGTCTGATCCCGCTGTCGCTCGGACCTTCTCTCGGCTTTCTCTCTCTCTGCCTCTCTCCTCATCATCTGCAGAAGAACCCTTAACTCCAGGATGTCTGGAGAAGGCCTCTCCTCACCACGGTGCCGCAGCTCCGCTACAGTCGCCACCCAGGCATCACGCTCCTCTTCCGCCCCGGTCACGCGGGCCACCGCACCGGCAAGTTGTTCCCGGAGGGAGGCAATCTCGAGAAAAGGGGCCGAGGAACTGGAAGATGCGCCGCCAATCATCCCCGCCGTCGCTGTCTGCTGGGCACGCTGGAACAAAATAAACAACGGTCGTCAGTGAAACTCCAAAATCTGAAGATAAAAGTGCGGCACGTAACTTACCAGGAGCGACAGCTCATGTTGAGCGACGGCCAGCTGCCGCCTAGCCTCTGACAGTTGGGCGCGCGAGCCGCCGATGCCACGCGTGTCTCCAGCTTGGGGAAGCCCCGCATAACTCTCTCTCTGCCGCCGCAGGAAGTCGGCGCTGTCCTGCACCAATACACTCCCTTGCTGTCCAGGGAGACGTACGTGCCAGTCCTCGAGCCTCGCCTTGCCGCGACTCTCCCTGCTGACGCGGCTCGGCTCGTCCGCACTCGCCCACTCATCGGCCAGGCCCAGGGTCCTCGCCATGTCCTGCACCAAGGAAGGAGGACCTCGCATCATAACAAAGAACGCGTCTCCTGTCTAGGACGCGTCCATCACTGGTGCGGACACCCGAGCAGTTGATCGGCACGACACGCCGAGCCACCGGTACCGCACACGGAGCACGACACGAGCCACCTCAGCATCCATCTGGCTCGGAGACAGCCTGGAGACTCCGCCTTGAGCCTCCCCCTTTATTATATTTAGTTAGACTTTATGTGTGTTTTATTTGTATTTATTTCGTTGCATTCGGTTTTGCCATTTTGATTGTAATAGGGGCTTATGTGTAATTCGGACCCCGTGGATCCCACGGGCCCCCCAGGACCCACCCCATTGGGCCACCTCAGCCTAGGGTCCCACGTGGGGTCAGTCAACATGCCACATGGGGGTATCTAGAAGTTTGAATTGTAATTGGACACATGGGAGACAATGGACTTGAAAAGTCCAAATGGGAGGCCACCTACCCCACCTACCAAGTCCACCCTCTCTCCTTGGTCCAAGGGCCGCCCCCCCCCCCCCTTTATATTATATTATTTTGTGTGTGTGTGTGTCACACTCCATCCCAACCCTCCATTCCCATCCCCTAGATCCAATGGTTGTGGATGGATGTGAGATGTAAGGTATTTAAACTTGTATTTTCCATTTTAGTGAATTAATGCATTCATTTGGAAGAAAAAACCTTGGAGCTCCAGCTTGGTGCTCCCCTCCCTCTCCCCTTTCAGATGTGAAGGTTGCTTCTTGGTGGTGAGACTCCACCCTATCAGTTCCGGTCGCCGCCGCCGCCGCCACGAGCCGCCACCGCACCGCCACCGCCATCAACGAAGTTCTGCCTGCGCAGTACCACAATAGCTTCCACGAAATTCAGCCATCAACCACGAGCTCAGATCGACCTGAGAATTTTACTGGAGGTTCCAGAGGTGTCAATGATATCCCATAAATTTTGGTTTGTCATTCAGATCCCGTTTCATAATTTTTGATTTTCGTCCACCCTTCCATCTCAGTTCTGCCAGCAGTCTGTCCAAGTTCTCTCCGCCCTGTGTTTTAGGTCTTAGGTCCACTTTTTGATTTTCTTTAGTCCCACAAATTTAACTGGCGTTTTATTCTATCCACCCATTCATCCACAATTTTTTTTAATGTTTAGTTCATCCATTTCATATTTTCTAAAAATCATTCTCAGTCCCAGCTACAGTTCTGTTCCCCAGTTCCCAGATCCGACCACCCGACACTCAAAACATCCTATCAAATCACCACAACCTCTAAATCCAATTCCAAAAATTGTCCCAGCTTCGTGGTTTGATTTTATACAACTTTGAAGAAGAGCTCGAAGTCTGAATCCCACTTTAAGTAGGCGGTCAACGGCCATTTACAGGAAACTCATATGCTGATCTGATATTTCGGGAGCTGTGCAACAGAGGATTGAAAAATAGTTAAAGCCCAGGTCCGCAGAGTTTCAAAAAATTCCACTGGCCCTAGGTTGAAGGATTTTGAATCCTCTTTCCAACGGCGCTGGTTTCATCGCATTCCGACGACGGGGCTGATCGCAGCGGCCGTTTTCGCCGGAGCGCGCGCTGCTAAAATAGCAACCTCAGTTCGTGGACAGCAACTTCAAAGCTTGGAGATCCGTGGAGGCGCACCACCAGGGGTCCCCATCATAGTGGGTCCCACCCCCGCAGATCCGGAGGACAGCGCCATCCGTGGGCCCCGCGGGCCCGCAGAACCCGTCGTTCGGAAAGCACGAAAACGCGGAGTTCGGCACCGCCGGGCGACATCAAGATGCTGTCCGTCAACCCAATTCGCGTGATTCCCGGGCCCCTCATGTGACCTTTTACCTTCCTCCGTGGAGTGGGTCAAATTATTGTACTGCTGTAAAATTGTGTTAACCGGGGGTCCGTGATTGGCCGGGGTTGTCTTCGCCACGCCGGGTGCGTGGAGGTAATGGTCCGAACCTCTTGGCGTTCATTTGCTTAGCTAGTATACGGTCTTTTGCCACTGCCGAGAGTGTAGGTACTAGCCCGTGTGTCCATGTCACCGCTGTGAGAGTGAGAGTGACCCATCCCGTGACTCGATCCGAGTCCGGAAGTGAGTCTGACTACCTTGAACTCTGTCGGTTTCTTAACCGCGCACGATCCACGCTTTCCCTCGCATGGGACGCCGAGTGAGTTTGCACTTCTGTTAGCGACGTGTAGCCTATAGGAGCTCTCCGTGTCGGGCCTAATATCTCTCCCATCATGTGTTTCTAGTCGTGTCCACGTCTAGAGTCCGAGGTCCATACCACGTAGAGTCGGTCCCCGTGTCCGTCCCGCATCAGTTTGGTATCAGAGCAAGTCGAGTCTAGGGTAGTCATTGCATAAGTCTTACATGCATCATGGTCTAAGTCAAGTCTAGGATCATCATTATTTTCAAAATAAAAAAAAAGGTGTGTTTTAAATTGCATTTGCACTCTTTATTCGGTATCTTAAAAGGTGTTGTCTGAACGTTAGGCTACGCCTACCGGGAGGTCACACACTTGCGGGAGTGATCTTCGGATCGATTAACTCCACCCCGTACCGGATATTGGTTTAGGTCTAAGTGCATCATTTAGTGTGTGTTTGCATTAGCCGGTGTCATCTAGGTCGTGTGTCAGTTGCATGCCCACCCGTCGAGGCACCCAGTACTCGCCACCACCACCTATGGCGGAGTCCCGAGCCCGTAGTTCCGATGAGTCTTCCACGGCCGAGATGTTCCGGGCCATCATGGATCGTTTAGACACGCGTATGGATGGTCTTAGTACGCGTATGGATGGCATAGGGACGCGTCTAGAAGGGCGGATGAAGGCCCTCGAGGATCGGGCCGAGAGTTCGGATCAGTCCATCCAGGGCTTAGTTGGGAGGATTGCCATCCTAGAGAGGGGCCCAGTAGCGGCGCAACCCGCGCCGACGAATGGCCAACAAGAGCCGGTGCAGCAACCCGCTGTGCCAAGGGCTCAAGTGGAGAATGTTGGGGTTCAACAGGTGCATGTGGTGGATGATTATGCATTTGATAATGATCATGGGGGTAACGGTCGTCGTCATCAACGACGGAATCGTGATGACGAGGATGACGACCGCATTCTTAGGGGTGTGCGTGCGGACCCTCCCACTTTTAGCGGGTCCTTGGACCCTAGGGTGTATTTAGATTGGGAGGCCGGCATGGACCGGTACTTCGAGTGGTTTGAGATGACGGACCACCGAAGAGTCCGATACGCAAAGATGAAGTTGCAAGGGCAGGCCCAAACTTATTGGATCAATGTGGAGAGCCTGCTCAACCAGCGACGTCAACCCCAGATCGGTACATGGGATGATATGAAAACCAAGTTGAGGGAGAAGTACCTTCCCACCTCATATCGCCAACGTCTCATAGACAAGTGGCAAAGCATCTCCCAAGGGAACCGATCCGTGACCGAGTACACCGCCGAGTTCGATGAGTATTATTTGCGGTGCGGGGTCACGGAAGAGAGCACCATGACGATATCTCGCTTTCAGAGAGGTTTGCGGCCCAATTATCAATATGAACTCTTTCGCCGCAATGCCACCACTCTGGAGCAGGCATATTAGATTGCTCTCGAATTGAAGCAGTTCGAGGCCGAGTTTGAGTCACCCCATCGGTTGGGCTCCTTTCCCCTTCGTAGTGTCGAGTCCCGTGGCTCATCTGGCACGTATCCGAGGGCCCCCATGACTCGACCTCAGGAGCCCGCTCGCCCCGAGCCCTTTGCTCCTAGGCCTCGTCCTCCACCCCCGAGGGACCTTCCTCGTCCCCAGCATCTTACGGCCCCACCCACAGTCCGTCCACCGGCACCCGCACCTCCTGCACGTCCTTTGTTGCCTACGCCTCCTATCCGTCGGGAGGATAAAGGTAAAGGACCTATGATTGGGGAGCCTAGTGGATCACGGCAGCAGTGTTATCGCTGCAATGGGTTTGGCCATTTTGCCAACCAGTGTCCCCCCGCTCATCTCTTCACATTAGGGACACACAGGCCGAGGATATCACCCCTACGGGCCTCGAGTTAGTCAGCTATGAGGCAGATGAAGAGTTGGCTGACGAGTACTATGAGATGGGAGGTGAGGCCCAGGATGTCCAGCATTCAGACGATACCCACGTGGGGGTCGTCAGATGTATCCTCACCCAGCCACAGGTCAGTGATGACTGGCGTCGGACCACTAACCTTCATGTATTCTGTAGGCTGGGAAAGCAAATTTACAAGGTGGTCATCGATAGCTGGAGTTGTATCAATGCAATCTCCACGAACGCTGTCACTCGTCTTGGTCTCACACCCGTAGACCACCCTTGCCCCTACCAGGTATCATGGGTGGATACCACTTCCATTTCGGTCAGGCTGCGGTGCTTGGTCCCACTGCAGCTCCACTCCTACCGTGACGAGATCTGGTGCGATGTTCTTCCCATGGAAGTGGGAAGTATCATTCTTGGTAGGCCGTGGTTATTCGACCGAGATGCCACACTCCATGGTCGGTCGAACACCTGTACCTTCGACCACGATGGCCAGCGGGTCACCCTCCAACCCGTTCGGCCCAGGAGCCCATCTGTTAGGGGTCCTACTGGCCCTAGTACTCCGAAGCCTTCCGTTCCCGGGCCTAGTACCCCATCCCCAGCTCGGGCTATGACCGTTACCTCTGGCCCAGGAGAGCCCTCGACGAGGAGATTGATGATGATTAGCTCCCGGGAAATGGAGCAGGAGCTTAGTCAGGGCTGTCCGGTGTTTGCCATTACGGTCCGAGAGGTGGAGCGGGACTCCGAGGGTGAGCTCCCACCTGAGGTTGTTCCTATTCTGCGGGAGTTTGCTGATATTTTTCCCGATGAGCTTCCCGAGGGACTCCCACCCATGCGGGATATTCAGCATGCTATCGACCTTGTTCCGGGCTCTTCTTTGCCCAACCTTCCTCATTATCGAATGAGCCCCACGGAGCATGCCGAGCTTAAACGGCAGGTCGATGAGCTTGTGCAGAGAGGATCTGTCCGGGACAGCATGAGTCCATGTGTTGTACCCGCATTACTCGCCCCGAAGAAGGATGGCACGTGGAGAATGTGTATTGATAGTCGTGCCATCAATAAGATCACCGTGAAGTACAGGTTCCCTATTCCCCGCCTGGATGACATGCTAGACATGATGGCAGGTGCCACTATCTTTTCGAAGATCGATCTTAAGAGTGGCTACCATCAGGTGAGGATTAGGCCAGGTGATGAGTGGAAGACCGCATTTAAGACCAAGGACGGTCTATATGAGTGGTTGGTCATACCTTTTGGGTTGACCAATGCCCCTAGCACTTTCATGCGGCTCATGACTCAGGTCCTTCGACCTTTCATTGGAGTCTTTGTAGTGGTGTATTTTGATGATATCCTTATCTATAGCCGCACCACAGGGGACCACTTGGACCACCTTCGGCAGGTCTGCCTACTTCTTCGGCGAGAGCAGTTGTTTGCTAACCCACATAAGTGTGCCTTCATGACACCTCAGCTTACCTTCTTGGGTTTCATTGTGTCTAGTACTGGGGTCTCCGTCGATCCGGAGAAGGTCTGGGCCATTGTTGAGTGGCCGGAACCCCATACGGTTCATGATGTCCGCAGCTTTCATGGCCTTGCGACGTTCTACCGTCGCTTCATCCGCGGATTTAGCTCCGTCACTGCCCCGATCACGGATTGCATCTGGAAGGGCACATTTGTATGGACGAAGGCCGCATCTGCTGCCTTCAAGGACATCAAGGAGCGTATGACCCAGACACCTATCCTTCGACTGCCTGATTTCTCGAAGGTGTTTGAGGTCTCTTGTGATGCGTCGGGCGTGGGAATTGGAGGAGTTTTGAGTCAGGAGTCCCACCCGATCGCATATTTCAGCGAGAAGCTGAATGACGCGAAGCTGCGATATTCTACATATGATAAAGAATTCAACGCAGTTGTTCAGGCTCTTAGGCATTGGAGGCACTATCTTTTACATCAGGAGTTTGTCCTATACTCCGACCACGAGGCATTGAGGTACCTCCATTCGCAAAAGAAGCTTAACTCACGTCATAGTCGTTGGGTCGAGTATCTCCAGCAGTTCACCTTTGTGCTGAAACATAAGGCTGGAGTGGAGAACAAGGTGGCTGATGCCTTGAGTCGGCGAGCATGCTTGCTTACCACCATGAGTGCCGAGGTCATAGGGTTAGAGAAGATGAAGGAGGCCTATGTTGATTGTCCTGACTTCGGTCAGATTATTACCACCCTCCAGGTCGGACCCTCGAGAGACCTTGATGAGTATGTGCTTCAGGAGGGTTACCTCTTTTGAGGTAGCAGGCTATGTGTTCCCCGAACTTCGGTTCGAGATTTCTTAGTGTGGGAACTACATGCGGGAGGTCTAGCCAGCCACTTTGGTCGGAACAAGACTATTGAGGCCGTGGAGCATCGATTCTATTGACCGAGCTTGAAGCGCGATGTTGCTAACATCGTGGCTCAGTGCCGTACATGTGCTACGGCCAAGATGAAGAAGCAAAGCTCGGGCCTTTATACGCCTCTTCCCGTGCCTGATGCCCCGTGGCAGGATGTTAGTATGGATTTTGTTTTGGGATTGCCACGTACCTCTAGGAAGCATGACTCGGTCTATGTTGTTGTTGACCGTTTCTCGAAGATGGCCCTCTTTATCCCTTGCTCAAAGACTTCGAATGCTTCTAGGGTAGCCCGCCTATTCCTTACTCACGTGGTGTGCACGTTCGGGTTGCCTCGCACTATAGTGTCTGACCGTGATGTTAGGTTAACTTCCTATTTTTGGAAGACACTATGGCATATGATGGGTACACACCTCAAGTTTTCCACTGCATATCACCCCCAGACGGATGGTCAGACCGAGGTGGTCAATAAGAGTCTGGGAGACCTTTTGAGGTGTCTTGTTAGGGATCGCATTGGGGATTGGGATCTCATCCTACCCATGGCTGAGTTTGCATACAATGATTCGGTGAATAGGTCTACCGGCATGAGTCCATTTGAGATTGTCACAGGTCGTAGGCCTAGGAAACCCGTTGACCTTGTCCCCATGCCTATCCATGCTAGAGTGTCGGAGTCGGCCGAGTCGTTTGCTAGGCATGTTAGGAGTTTGCATGACGACATCCGTCGTCACATTGAGGCCAGCAATGCACGGTACAAGGAGTTAGCCGATGCCCACCGACACCACCGAGAGTTCCACGAGGGCGAATACGTCATGATCAGGGTAAGACCTGAACGGTTTCCCTCTGGAACCGTTAAGAAGTTGTAAGCTCGCGGAGCCGGTCCATTCAGAGTGTTGAAACGCGTTGGATCCAATGCGTACGTTGTGGACTTGCCCGAGGAATATGGTATAAGCTCTACCTTCAATGTATCGGATCTTGTTGCATATAGGGACCCAGCGGTGATCCCTAGTGAGCCTTTTGAGCCATCTCCTCCCCTTGAGAGTGATCCCACACCTGAGTGTCCACTTCCACCTCCAGCCCCTTTTTCACAGCAGCGTGAGCATATAGATCGTATACTGGACGAGCAAGTGACAGTTACCAGGAGTGGATCTTACCCGCGCTACCTAGTGCGATGGAGAGGACGGCCCGCTACTGAGGACACATGGATCACACATGGCGAGTTGTAGCGGATTGATCCGGACCTTTTGGAGCGATACAGGAGCGATGCCGACCCTTACTCGACAGGGTCGAGTTTCTCCCACCCAGGGAGAATTGGTGCGGACACCTGAGCAGTTGATCGGCACGACACGCCGAGCCACCGATACCGCACACGGAGCACGACACGAGCCACCTCAGCATCCATCTGGCTCGGAGACAGCCTGGAGACTCCGCCTTGAGCCTCCCCCTTTATTATATTTAGTTAGACTTTATGTGTGTTTCATTTGTATTTATTTCGTTGCATTCGGTTTTGCCATTTTGATTGTAATAGGGGCTTATGTGTAATTCAGACCTCGTGGGCCCCACGGGCCCCCCAGGACCCACCCCATTGGGCCACCTTAGCCTAGGGTCCCACGTGGGGTCAGTCAACATGCCACATGGGGGTATCTAGAAGTTTGAATTGTAATTGGACACATGGGGGACAATGGACTTGAAAAGTCCAAATGGGAGGCCACCTACCCCACCTACCAAGTCCACCCTCTCTCCTTGGTCCAAGGGCCGCCCCCCCTTAATATTATATTATTTTGTGTGTGTGTGTGTCACACTCCATCCCAACCCTCCATTCCCATCCCCTAGATCCAATGGTTGTGGATGGATGTGAGATGTAAGGTATTTAAACTTGTATTTTCCATTTTAGTGAATTAATGCATTCATTTGGAAGAAAAAACCTTGGAGCTCCAGCTTGGTGCGCCCCTCCCTCTCCCCTTGCAGCTTTGAAGGTTTCTTCTTGGTGGTGAGACTCCACCCTATCAGTTCCGGTCGCCGCCGCCGCCGCCACGAGCCGCCACCGCACCGCCACCGCCATCAACGAAGTTCTGCCTGCGCAGTACCACAGCAGATTCCACGAAATTCAGCCATCAACCACGAGCTCAGATCAACTTGGGAATTTTACTGGAGATTCCAGAGGTGTCAATGATATCCCATAAATTTTGGTTTGTCATTCAGATCCCGTTTCATAATTTTTGATTTTCATCCACCCTTCCATCTCAGTTCTGCCAGCAGTCTGTCCAAGTTCATCTCCGCCCTGCGTTTTAGGTCTTAGGTCCACTTTTTGATTTTCTTTAGTCCCATAAATTTAACTGGAGTTTTCTTCCATCCACCCATTCATCCACAATTTTTTTTAATTTCTAGTTCGTCCATTTCATGTTTTCTAAAAATCATTCTCAGTCCCAGCTATAGTTCTGTTCCCCAGTTCCCAGATCCGACCACCCGACACTCCAAACATCCTATCAAATCACAACAACCTCTAAATCCAATTCCAAAAATTGTCCGAGCTTCGTGGTTTGATTTTATACAACTCTGAAGAAGAGCTCGAAGTCTGAATCCCACCGTAAGTAGGCGGTCAACGGCCATTTACAGGAAACTCATATGCTGATCTGATATTTCTGGAGCTGTGCAACAGAGGATTGAAAAATAGTTAAAGCCCAGGTCCGCAGAGGTTCAGAAGATTCCACTGGCCCTAGGTTGAAGGATTTTTAATCCTCTTTCCAACGGCGCTGGTTTCATCGCATTCCGACGACGGGGCTGATCGCAGCGGCCGTTTTCGCCGGAGCGCGCGCTGCTAAAACAGCAACCTCAGTTCGTGGACAGCAACTTCAAAGCTTGGAGATCGGGACCGATCGACCCCCGATCGGTGTTCCCGGCCGACCGCCGTCCGTGGAGGTGCACCACCAGGGGTCCCCATCATAGTGGGTCCCACCCCCGCAGATCCGGAGGACAGCGCCATCCGTGGGCCCCGCGGGTCCGCAGAACCCGCCGTTCGGAAAGCACGAAAACGCGGAGTTCGGCACCGCCGGGCGACATCAAGATGCTGCCCGTCAACCCAATTCGCATGATTCCCGGGCCCCGCATGTGACCTTTTACCTCCCTGCGTGGAGTGGGTCAAATTATTGTACTGCTGTAAAATTGTGTTAACCGGGGTTCCGTGATTGGCCGGGGTTGTCTTCGCCACGCCGGGTGCGTGGAGGTAATGGTCCGAACCTCTTGGCGTTCATTTGCTTAGCTAGTATACGGTCTTTTGCCACTGCCGAGAGTGTAGGTACTAGCCCGTGTGTCCATGTCACCGCTGTGAGAGTGAGAGTGACCCGTCCCGTGACTCGATCCGAGTCCGGAAGTGAGTCTGACTACCTTGAACTCTGCCGGTTCCTTAACCGCGCACGATCCACGCTTTCCCTCGCATGGGACGCCGAGTGAGTTTGCACTTCTGTTAGCGACGCGTAGCCTATAGGAGCTCTCCGTGTCGGGCCTAATGTCTCTCCCATCATGTGTTGCTGGTCGTGTCCACGTCTAGAGTCCGAGGTCCATACCACGTAGAGTCGGTCCCCGTGTCCGTCCCGCATCAATCACTTGAGTGCAACACTCGCCGAACCCTTTCCCCCTCGCACGCCTTGCTTCAAAACTCAAAATGGATCAAAGAGGAAGAGATTGGAGAACCTACCAGACCGTGTTCACCTCCCTCCGTGACATCGGGCCCCTCGGGTCCCTCGGGGCCCGAAGCGGCCCTTCCTCCTCCATGGACGCCGTTCCGTGTTCTTGCGTGTCCCTCCTCGGGCGAGGAGTTCCTCGTCCCTCTCCACCTTCACCATGGTCGGGCCCACCGAACTCCATCGATCAAAAGAGGAGGAAGATGAAAAAGGGGGCAAGCGAGTTTCGGCGGAAGGCGGGCTCGTTTGCGGGTAAGGCACGGGAGAAGAAAGGCCACCCGACGCTTTAAATTCGAATTCAAGGATTAAGACGCGTCCTCGCGCCTGGACGCGCCCAAAAAGGGAGAAAGGAACATAATCCCCCCGTGCAAAGTAGTTCCCTTCTGTCCAGGACAAAAGTCTCGTGAAGCGTAAACAACGTGGTGCAAAAGAAAGTGCGGGAAAGAAAAGGGCACGCCACACGAAATCCATTTCATATAATAGTCAAAGTACATCATACAGTGAGAAGGGTGACGTGTACAAGCAACTCTCTAACTCTCGCTGCCACCCTCCTGGTCATCTCTCTCCTCCCTCCTCTGTCGGGGATCCCTAGGGGGCCTCTGCGAACCCTGAGAAGCCGTGCTCGCCTCGCCCTGCGGTGGCACTCCAGCCTCGAAGGCGCGACGACGCTCCTCGACCGAAGAAACCAGATAGCTGCCCATGGAAAAAGAACCAGACTGACGAAGTCAGCGCCCCACGTTCCTTCGCCCTCTGGTACCGCTCCTCGCTCTCCCGAAGCCTCCCCTCCGCCGTGCCGAGACTCAATCGGAGCTCCAGCAGCTGGGCCTCCACAGCCCTCCTCTCGGTCTGATCCCGCTGTCGCTCCTCCCTCTCTCTCTCCCTCTCCTCTCTCTCTCTCTCACCGCCTCCCTCCTCGACAGCTCGAGGGCGATCCGCAGATCCAGCACGTCACGAGGGAGCTCCTCAGCCTCCCGTCGACGCTCCTCCTCCAGCTCCACAATCCGGGCGTCACGCTCCGCCACCCGAGCGTCGCGCTCTTGCTCGGCACGAACAGCACTCGCCAGGGCCTCTCGGACCTCGGCCACCTGTCAAAGCACGCATGCACCATAAGAGAACAGTGATAAAAGGAGAGCAGCCAGAAGGAGAGTCGAGGTCAAGCAAACACTCACTCGAGCCTCGCGGTCACGTTCGGCCTCCTCAGCCCGAGCCACCGCATACGCCAGCTGCTCCTGGAGGGCAGAAACCTCCGGAGGAGGGCCCCGCGAACTGGAACCCGCTCCACCAGCCATCCCGGCTGTCGCTGCCAGGTGGGCCCGCTGAAACACGGGGCAAACGTCGGTCAAAGGCTAAGCATCAAAAATCCAGGTCACAAAAAATGCATTGCATAGACTCACCAGGATCTCCAACTCCTGTCGGATGGCCACTAACTGCCGCCTGGCGTCTGCCAACTGGGCCCGCAGGTCGGCGATCATGTTGTCACGAGCATCCTGCATTGCACATAAGTTAGTGCCACATGCATATACATATAGAAGGGTGAAGCATTTTCATTTCACTTACCCCTGCCATACCACCAAGGAAGAGGTGGTCCCCGTACGTAGCCCGGTACCGTCTCAGGTAATCAGTACTGTCCTGTACATGGGACACCACTGGGACCCCGCCCTGCTGCCAGTCCTGGTACTGTGCTGGGAAGCGCGTACGCCAGTCCACAATCTTCGCCTTCCCCTTGGTCTTCCGCCCGATGCGGGCCGGCTCATCTACATCAACCCACTCCTGGGCTAGCCCCAATGTCCTCATAACCAGCCTCAGCCGAAGCGGCTCGATCTCGTTCAGGCAATGGACCCACACGTCCCGCCTGAAACGAGGAAGACCCGCTACAACCCAAGGCTGGCCAGCGTCGCCCATGCCCAGGTAGGGTCTCCACACCACCTGCATCACTATACATACATCATGTTAGTTACCATTCAGTCACATGCATAAACATAAAAAAATCATACGCATCATACCATGGCCTCGGGATACTCGCTCAGCTCCCGACGAAGTGACGCCAGCTGGTAGCTGTGTGGTGCCGCTACCACGATCGGCCTCCACTGTCGCGCTAGAGGAGCGGCTCTCCTGTTCCCCTGCCTGGCCCTCCCCATCGGGAAGTAGTAATAACTCCACACCTGCATCCATCATACATCATTAGCACGAGTAATTGCATATTTAACTACGGTAAAATGCATAAATAAATTGTGTACCTGGAGAAAAGGTGCGAAGCTGCTGACTGTCGTCTCCCTCTCTGAAGTCTGGGAGAGATCAACAATCAAATGGGCAAGCAGAGCCGCTCCCCACGCGTAGTGCCCCACTCTGTCAAGGTCCGCCAGGATCCCGAGGAAGCGGCAGTGGATGCCATCCCCCTTCGTCCCCAGTAGAAGGCAGTCCAAGAAGAAGAAAAGAAACCTCTGGAGGTCTAGGTCCACCAGCTCCCGCTCGCTCGGGTCCTGAGTGAAAGCTGAATGGACATCTCCCTCCAGTCGTGCCAGAAACTCCGCTCCAGTCTCGCTAACCCGCTGGCGCGGGTCGACGAATCCGAGCGCCTCCATAATCTCCACTCGGCCAACTACCCTGCTGTCTCTATTAGTCACGCTCGTCTCTAACCACAGCAGGTCCAGGGCACTCTCTCGGTAGTCGGGGTAGGTGACCCCACTCACCGCCTCTCCATCCACCCGTAGCCCGGTGATCCGAGCCACATCCTCCAGTGACGGCACCATGTGCCCCCAGGGCATCAGAAACGCCCGGCTCGGTGCGTGCCACCGCTCCCTCAATGCCTGGATAAGAGGAAGGTCGAGCCGAAAGGGCTCGATCCTAAGGAAAGCTCCAAAGCCCATGGCGTCCACACGCGCCCTCTGAAAGTCTGGCAGCCCACGGTATGCTGCCACCACTAGGGACCAGCTGATCCGGCCCTTCATCACGCCCTGCACACCACAAAACCAACAAAGAACACATCAGCATCATGAATAGTAATAAACAATAACACTGTATATACTACTTATGTATTTTATTTTTTTTTTATTTTTTAAAAAAATATTTATATTTTTTTTTGGAGGCATCCAACACCCTGGACGCCTCCTTTACATTTTCTTTATTTTAATTTAAGAAAAACCCAAAACCCAAAATAAAAATAAGAAAAAAAAATATATATATTATCATGGAGGCGTCCCCAAGCCCTGGACGCCTCCTTATTTTTAATTCTATTTTTATTATTTACGTAAATAAATAAAAAAAAAGAGAAAAAGAAAATGTGGAGGCGTCCAGGCCCCTGGACGCCTCCTTCCCTCACCCCCGGCGTTCTCCCCACAGCCTCTCGTCCGCCCTTTTATCCCAGTGAACTAATAGAATGGAAGTCTAACGGGCTTACCGGATCGTGCTCGTCCTCTCCCGCGTCGCCAGCATCCACTGCAGCCTCCACGGCCAAAGGAGGAGCCTCCTCCCCCGCGGCAATCTCCTCCGCCGCAGCAGCCTCCTCGGCATCGTCCCTCAGCCTCCTCGGACGACGAGCCCGTCGTTTGCGCTTCTCTCCACCCCGGCTCGGGCCTCCTTGCTCCATTGGGACTAAGAATGGGTCGTCTGGTTTGACTGGGTCGTTTGAATGAACAGTAAATGAGCAAAGGGGGGAGGCCCCCCCACATATATATAGAACTCACTTTCTTTGGGGCGTCCAGGCGCCTGGACGCCCCCACCTTTTTTTTATTTTTTTTAAAATTCAAAAATGTAGGGGCGTCCAGGCGCCTGGACGCCCCCAAAACAAAAACTAAAAAAAATAAAAAAATAAAAAAGTAGGGGCGTCAAGGCCCAGGATGCCCCAAAAAAAAATTAAAAATTTCAAAACAAAAATAAAAACTTAGGGGCGTCCAGGCCCCTGGACGCCCCCATAATAAAAATTTCAAAAAATATATATAATAAAAGAAAAAAAAGATAAGAGCATGTATATAATCCAAACAAAGCACAAAATAAAAACACAAAGAAAAAGAAAAATCACCAAAAAAAATAATAATTAAGTGGACGGGAGTCCTAAAACATCCATGCCAGATTTTATTCCATCAGAGAAGCAGAATGAACTACATCAGGGGCTTAGGCGCCTTATGCTTTAACTTCCCCAGTTCGGTTACATAAGCCCTCCACAGCTCACATTCTTCCCCCACGTGCACTAAGGCCTTTCCCGCAACACTTGTCTTCCAGGGAGTTTTAATGGCTTTCGCTTCCCTCGCATCCGCCTCCGTGCCCAACTCCCTCTTCTTCAAAGGAACGATGTCAGTCGGTAGTGGGAATGAATGGCGTGGAATGCCAACCTGGAGGCAGCATCGATGCGCATTATAAAGGACGAACTCGGTTGCGCCAATCAGTTGAACATCAACTTCAGGAGAAGGCCTCATGAGGAGATCAAGCGAAAGCAAACATGCCGGTGCACAAGTAAAGAAGTCTTATGTCACGGTGCGGAAGTGAGACCACCAGTCTTCACGTTTCTTCAGCCACGGAACGCGGTTCACTACAGTACCACCGAAGCCTAACACGTCGGCTATGTGATGAAGAGGGCTTTGTTGGAAGAGCTTCGAAGCAGTTGGCATTCCCTCGCGGTGGTCGAATTTGAAGTGCAAATCAAGCCAGCAATTCAAGACAAGTGCGCAACCAAAAGGAGGCTTACCCATGCTCGAGGCAGTAAGGCCGCTGTAAAGATAGGCAAGGACGGAGGGTCCCACCCTCTTTCCACTCCAGATTCCGCAAATGGCACTTAGTTGATCCTCCTCCACTATGTTGTCGGTATGAGGAAACAAGAGAGCACCCGCCAGACAGATAGTGAACCCCTTCATGATTCCTTCTAAGTAGTCATCATCTGGTGCCCCCCTCAGGGCGTCCATGACCCACTCCGCAAGCTTTTGCAAATCAATCCCCTTTTGATTACGCACCTTCCTGGCCGCGTCAGGCGGCATGAAGCTTCCAAGGACGCTTTCGGAAGTCCTCCGTGTCAGCATCCGCATAGCCTTCACCTTCCCGTCACTCTTGAATTTCTTCAATCCGAGCAGAAGTTCCACCTCCTCGAGGAGGATGGTCACCTCGAAGGTCGGGAAGATAAAAGTGTGAGTCTGGGGATGCCAGATCTCCACTAGTGCGTCCATAGCCGCCCAGTCCATACGAATCTTCTCGTAGTGTTTGGCGTGAATAAGGAGCCCCTGCAGATGCCACTTCGAGAGTATGGCCCTCATGCCGATGGAGATGTTGGAAGTTAGCTTTGAAAGCCATGGCAGTTTGGAAAACTTCCTCGGGCCTGGGAAGAGTGGATATGGCTGGAAGAGAAAAGAAAGAAGAAGAAATGAAGGAAGTAAGAAGAAGGCTCACGTAGAGAAATTTGAAAAGAATCAGCTTACCATATGCGACATGATCGTCCAACTCAGATGACCCTCGAGGTCGGAGAGTCGCTTGATCTCGCCGCTGGGCCTGCTCCTCTTCATAACGCGGGAAGACTCTCCTTCCATTCTGAAATCTCAAGATTCTCCTCTCCTTCCTCTCCTGGGCTTCCAAAACCCACCTTGGTACATTTGAATGAACTAGCCTAAGGGGAGTTCTTATGGGAAGGGTAGGGCGCTACAGGACAAAACATGTCACATCAGTTGTCATTGTCAAGATTTTGTCTGGATCTCCTTTGTACTATGGTGCGATTCTGCTACGATTCTGCTACTTTCTGATAACCTTTGCTAGTCTGTGCAGGTTTTTACTAACGGACGTCTTTGTCCTGTTTCCTGTCCCACCTTTCAATGGTTGGTCCCACCATGTCATGCATCATAGTATATGATACCTACGCTACTAGAACATGTCAAGGACCTTGCGACCCGAACGAATCCGGGATTTGAGTTCCCCTTCAACAAAAACAGTGATGATCCCGAAGAATTTGGGTTGTACGGATAGGCCGTTAACTTGTGGTAGCATGGGGACGACGGTTCCATTCAGTGAGTTGGTGCGCGGATAAACGGGCCCCAGCCCAGTGTCGACTCACCGGATCGGTATCCTGACCCATTCTTAACAAGTTGACAATATTATCCTTGGCTATTTTCTATTTTAGTTTATTTTAAATTTTTCTTTAAGCCCAGCATGCATTCATATAGGACTTTGATTTATTGCAGAAGATCATTCAAGTGATTCGATTGCGAAAGCCGCTGTGCTTCAATTCTTACAAATATGAGATATTCCACTCCGAATGAAATACTGAGTTTCCTTGAAACGGCCCTACGTTGCTCTTCCAAAGGAGACCCTTGTTTGGATAGACTCTTAGATATTTCTTTACTTTTTACCTTGTTTGACCCACCTTGGCTGCAGCACTTCCACATTGACTGGTAACCGCTCCCCAAAGGTGAAACCTGCAGGTTTATGACCCAGGTACTTCCACACCGAGAAGTTGGTCTCCTTTATTTTTCGTGCCTGAGTGCACATTTCACCCTCCCTTATTTGATCTCCGTCCAAGCAACCGTCAAGACTTGAAAGACCTCCTTCAAGGTCGCCTCATTGAAACTTCAGGAAAGATTCCAGACAGTAACGTCAAAAGCGTGTCTCATCACACCTTGGCATCAACTTATCAGTCCGCTCCCACTTCATTTCACTCCACTTCGAAACCATTCCACTACGTGTCGCTCCCTTGCAAAGTAGACGCCAAGGCGGGGCAGCTGTAGACACGCTATTCTTGACGTCTCTTGAGAAAGTCTCATATCACTATACAACGCCCCGCAACGGCTTACGCGCTTTGAATCACTTGAGTACTTCCTTTTCTTGAGTCTTCTTCCGCCCTTTTCGGCATCCGGAATCATCTCGTCACGGCATTCGGACGGCATCAACACCAGTCAGACGCATCAGGAGGTTCCGGAACCAGGAAGGGTGTCTGCCGGGCGGCCGCCAACGCCTGAACTGAGGACCCGGGTGGGTCTTTATGGGGGCGTTCAGGTCCCTGGACGCCCCCATTTTTTTTAATTTATTTTTCAAAGCCCAAAACAAAATAAATAATAATATATTAATGGAGGCGTCCAGGCCCATGGACGCCTCCATAAAAACAAATATATAAAAATATATATATATATATGCCAGTTGGCATAACAAGACAAAACAAAATAAAAAATAATATATTAATGGAGGCGTCCAGGCCCCTGGACGCCTCCATAAAAATAAATATAAAAAAATATATATGCCAGTTGGCATAAGAAGACAAAACAAAAATTAAATAAAAAAAATATATTTTCTTGGAGGCGTCCAGGCCCCTGGACGCCTCCATCAACTCTCTCACGAGCGCCGGCCACCGAATGACGGTTTGTCGTGTGTGAAAAAAGCCAAATTGTGGAGACGTCCAGGCAGCTGGACGCGCCCATTTCAAAATCACGAGGCGCCGCTCACAAAACCACGCGTTGTGCCAAACCGCGTGCGGCCGTCGGTGGTGTTCGGTGGACCTGTTGGAGGCGTCCGGGGCCCTGGACGCCTCCACAAAAATATTCTGAAAAAATAAATAAAAATAGAATAAAATATTAGTTCGGCCCTGATGGAGGTGTCCAGGGTCCTGGACGCCTCCACCCTCCGGAGCCCTATAAATAGAGGCCCACCCCCTCAGTTCTGGAGGAGCTTCTAAGAGATCCGATAGGCTGCCGGAGCCCAGAGGCTACCGGAGTCATTTCTAACCCGTGGGGTCTTTTGTAGGTGGAGGTTCTGTCGGCTTCTCGGGTGCCCACGCTCGCGAGAGGAAGGTCGTCTTCATCCACCGCGCTTCCACGTCATCCCCACGCTACCGGAGCTCCGCCGGATTTCACTATCGGCCCATCCAATAAGCCAATCCTTTCCTTTTCTTCTTAGTTCTTTTGCATTCATCATCTCGCATCATCTATCCCCCTTCATAAGGGCGCCTCTTCTTACATACTTCTTGCATCCATCATCTCATTTTCCTCCTACTCGAGTCCGAGAGGGGTTTAAAACCACACCAACCAGGTGTGTGTCAGGTCACGATCTCGTTACTTTTATTGCAAGGAATTGTTACTACACTGCCATTTTCTAATTCCGTTCGTTTATTGTCTACTGTTTTGCAAGGGTACCCAAGGAAAGCCCTCTCCGTCGGTCGGCCGAAGGGGGAGGAAGAAGCAACCCGCCATCTCCCGCTCTCGAGGTAGGCGCGATCACTTTCTTTATTTTGGGGTCTTTTGGCCCCTGACGATCACATCTTGTTCTCAAGGCCGCGGCGAGTCACTTCCCCAATGGCCGTTTAAATTCCCGTTCTTATATTCTCTTTATATTCTATTGTATTCTGCTCATATTCTCGAGGCCGCGGCGAGTCACTTCCCCAATGGCCGTTTAAATTCCCATTCTTATATGTTATATTCTTATCTATTCATATTCTCAAGGTCGCGGCGAGTCACTTCCCCAATGGCCGTTTAAATTTCCGTTCTTATATATTATATTCTTATCTATTCATGTTCTCGAGGCCGCGGCGAGTCACTTCCCCAATGGCCGTTTAAATTCCCGCTCTTTATATTCTCCTTATATTCTGTTATATTCTTATCTGCTCATATTCTCGAGGCCGAGGCGAGTCACTTCCCCAATGGCCGTTTCAATTCTTGCTATTTAATTTCTGCACCATTCCCGTCCCCCCGAGGCCGCGGCAAGTCACTTCCCGCTATGGCCGTTTAACCCCCATATCTTGCTATATTACATTTGTCCAGCTCGCCCCGCCGGAGCAATCTCCCGTGGTGGCCCCTTCTCTTTTCTCTTATTTCTGTGTTGCAGCAAACAAAAGAGGAGCCCGCGCGCTCCGCGTCTTCTCCGCTTCCCCGAACCGCGTGACGTCACTCACAGTGTCCAGCGACAATCGAAAGATCGAAGTCAACGCCAGCTATCCCGTTGATCGTCATTGATCTACCTGCAAAGACAAACGAAGCAATAATCAGTAGCCTTTGAGAGGGCTTCGAAGCCCGAATATCCCGGCAAAGAGATGAAAGGTGACACTGGTCCCACCGGGCGTGCCAGACTTGTTTGCGACCTTTTCTTCCTTTCGCGCAGGTCGATCGACCAGCTGACCAACTGGTAGTCAAATGATCAATTGACGACGCGGGCGTGCCAGTCACATGAGTGATGAATTTATGATGCGCTCATTCTGACCCATGTTGGGCGAGCGTGAGGTTCGGTCGGGACTAGCAGTTCGCCATACCATAAAGGCTATGGCGTTAATTACATCACCCACGAGGAGGGAACACCTTTGATTAATTGCCGAGATAGCGGGTTGTCGAAGCCGGATTAAAAAGAGCTACATGATGATCATGACGAAGGCATGCAGGATGCATATATTTATCGTGCAGAAGATGCATAGTTCATAGAATTATGGATCCTCGGTATGTGGCGGAGGACGTAGGTCCAAAGACCACCGATGCGCATAGCGAAGACTTCCGACCAGACGTAATCTGGCTTTCTGTCGATGCCATTTGATATACCCGAGGATCTATGCATGCATGCACACATGACGTTCATGACTATATTAAGCATGATAATAGAATCATGGAAGCAAATGATGATCAACCACGTTTATTACCCCCCCATCAGGGAACGGGAGAACAACACAAATATAATAGCGAAAGCAAAGTGCTGACGGACATGGTAATGAAGATATGAGAACAATATAGTTTGGGCTCGCTTGGCCCCTCCCTTATTCAATTTATTACCCATTGTGATTTATTAACGCCAACCCCGAGGGACGAGATCCGCTCGGGGGCAAATGAGCGATTAAAGCAACAAGAGGTTTCAAAACCGGCGCGACCATGTAAGGAAGGTTTATACGGCGCGATAAAGCGTAGGCATAGCATCTTAATCCGGCGCGGCCATCATGAATGTTAATACAGCGCGAAGAAACGTAGGTATAGCGGCTAATACAGCGTGGCCATATAGCTGGTTAAGACGGCGCGCAAAGGATTGGGGCGCGCCGGTTCATGGCGCACCGAAAAGGCGCAAGGAAGTTTTTAATTTTTTTGAGTGTAGGGTTAATCCGACGCGGGGGGGGGGGGGGGGGGGGTACCGCGCCGTATTAGGGCGCACCGGGTTAAGGCCGCGTCGTTTTAGCTTATTTTCGATGAATTTTGAATCATTTGAGTTTGTTAAGTTTATGTTGAGGGTTTTGAAGCCATTTGAGGCCAATTGTTTGTTAAATTGAAGTAAAACTCTTCGAGAATGATGTGATAAGTCAGTGCGAGGTTCCTACTCGAGCACCGGGATAATTGGGTCCAGAATGAGTATTTCGTTATGGTTTATTCATTATTAATCTGTTCAAAATTAGACAGCATCTCCCTTGAACCTGAAGAGTTGCAAGGGAGAAGCGGGGTCATGCTCACCTATGGAACAAGCCCCTAAACCGGCAGTCTACACGAAGGCAGCCAGCAAACCCCATTGGATAGGATACCCCGAGGACTAGCCTGCTAGGGGCACCAAGGTTCCATAAGGGAAAAGACAGAGAGATGAAGCCATTGATGATGGGAGCATCACCCCGAGGATTAGCCTGCGAGGGGTGGACAACCTACAATTTGTGACTCATCCCGCAGAGGAACTGACCATTGGGAGAATGGGACTCCGAGGGCTAGCCTACAAGGAGCACACATCCCCCCGGTCTCGATCGGGTCTTAATTTGTTGGGGCTGAGTTCGTTGAACCAGGACCCCTATCATTGTCTGCCATGGCTTCGAGGAAGCGCCTACCATCGAGAGATAGAGCCCCCCCGGTCGCCCAACAACTTCAGGAAGCAGCAGGGGAATGTCCCCCTCCCCGGGTGATCGAAACGGTGAGAAACCTCGGAACAGTTTGGATGATCGTGATGCACAGATGCAGTAAATGCATAAACGAGACGGGCTCGTTGCAGAGGCATATGCTCGAACAATTGGAAAGCAACGTTCAGGGGATGGACCCTGCACATGATGGAGAGAGGCACGCGCAGAAGCACGGCTCCATCCAAGATGAAAAGGGGATGCGAGAACCCTTGAATCAAACATGAAGATGAGCAAAAGAGAAGCCCCCGGGGAGGGGTATTTCTATAGCCCACGATGACTCGGGGCATGATGCAGACCTCGGGGAAACCGGAATTACAGTTATGCCGAGAAGAACCTAGACACGGGCGTTGGCGTAGATAGAAAGGGGGGAAGCTGAGGATCATTCATCTGACCTGTTAATCCAAGCATTCAACATATATATATTAACATCCCAGAAATGAGGATGATTCAGCATTTACATCGTAAGGGCATGACACCAGCACCATTGCTCAGTCGCCGTTCGCTGATAGCGGAGGCAGAGGATGTGCAGAGCACAACAACAGGGAAAGAACAAAAGAGAAAATCGCGTAGAAGGGGGAGGAGAATAGGCTCATATCATCGCCACTCCTCCCCCTCTCGCTTACATCCGATGGGTAGGAAATTCAGAAGAAGAAATCTACGGAAAGCAGAAGAGGGATCGGCACCGGCACCCACCTGTTTCTGAAACAGGGTATCGTAGAGGAAGAAGACGACCGGCGGAAGCTCCTCCGAAGGAACCCTTCTCTCTCTGCTTAGTAGAAAAAAAACTCTCCAGAAGCCTCTCTCTTCCTCCGCTATTCTCTTTTTTTCTCAATCGATCTGTCTATCCCCTTCTCTGTCTCCTCCTCTTCCTTTTTCTTTTTTTGCTCCTGATCGAACTTCACCCATTTATATAGCAGGTTGGAGGCTCTTCATTCGGCGTGGGTTTTTGCGCGCCGGGAGGAATCTTCATCAATTCATCACGCTGGTTTAAGACGCCATCCGATAGAGTGACTTGCGCGCCGGGATAAGAGCCGAAGATAAGGGGGCGCGCAGGCATAAGCGCTGAAGGTAGGGGGCGCGCGGGCATAAGCGCTGAAGGTAGGGGGGCGCGCCGGGTTAAGGGCGCGCCGGGCTAATGCTCCTCGTGCGCTTCAAGCCAGTCGATGAGTCCGGGGATGATTCTGGGAGTCACCGTGAACATTATCTCGCCAATGCCCCTCGAAACCTTGGCGGGATGTCTTGTCGAAGCTCCCAGGTCGACGTACGGCCGTTCCTGAGGCTCCAGATAGCTTTGATTTGATCGTACGGGCTTTCCGCCGACGCGGCCTTCGGCTCTACGATCCACGCTATTGGTCCGGCCTGGCTCGTACCCAAGCTCTCTAGGGGGTTGGATAAAACCAGAGATAGTTCCGCCTGCGCTGGGCGATCATTCGGCCACTAACAGGCCCATCTTGGCGGGAAGCCGTGCCCATGCTGGGCGATCAGGATCTTCCGCTGACAGAGCTTTCGGTCTTCCGTTTTGGAAAGCCAGGGGGGAACTCCTTTGTCTTCAGGAGAGCCTTTTCATGTGGTGGGGGACCATCGGATAGACCATCGTCCTTGATCGGACAACGGGTGTAGTGGATGCAGCACGACAAAGTCGATGCCGGTTCATTGGGCAGGCTTGGTCGCACTGCCGATTGGTTGTGGATTCATCTCGGCTCTCCTGAGGTGAAGTCCCCACGTCCATACGGAATGACTCGAGGCTCTGGCAGCTTGAGAAATCCTCGATGTGTTGATCTTTATCGGCTACCGCGCTTCAGCGGGCCGGGTCCTTCGTCTTTGTGGCTTGGTCGCCGACGATCATATTTTGGGTGCCAACAGCAGACCCACTGCCGGAGGCATGGATCCGAACTCCGTCGGCACCGCCAGGTACACTCCGTGGATGTGACCATCGACCACCTGCTGGCCGAAGTGAACAGCAACTAGTCCAGCCTCCATTTGTAGTTTTTGCGAGTAAGATTAACACACAGTTAGAATTTTGAGAGAAGCCGTCGGGCCTCCTGCTTTGGCGTAGAGATGAAAGGAGACTAGGTCCCACCGGGCGTGCCAGCTTGTGGGGACGGTTTTTTTATTTATTTTTTATTTTTTTTAATTATTTATTTTTTGCTTTGATTTATTTATTTATTTTGTTTATTAGGCGTGCCAGTCACTGGGGTGACAGTTTACTATGCGCTCGATCTGACTTGATCAGTCGATTGTGAAGTCTGAGTCGGGACCAAAAGTCCGCCACGCCGTAAAGGCCATGACGTTATTTACGTCCTCCCTAAGGAAGACAACCCTTGATTAAACGCCAAAGACAGGATGAGAATAGCGGCAAAAGCCCAAATAAGAGCGTGCTAGTTTATTCGCAGAACATTAAATAGACTGGATAAAGCCAGAGTACGTCAGGTGCGGGGCAAATCCGGCAGCATATCCCCATTGTCTTGGACTATGCCAAATGGGAATAGGAAACCATCCATGCAGCGGCAGGATGGGATCCGTGAAAGATCGGGTATATTTGACCCAGAATCCGAAGACGGACCGACATACCATGATACACCGTATGTCGATGCAATGTTTTACTAATATCCCCCTTTGAGGGACCATTGGAGGACATGCAGTGGCAGAACTCCTCAGGTTCAGCGGGGTTAGAAGAGAATATCACAGTCACTTGGTGTGATGTGGGTGAATTTCGGCAGCATATCCCCTTGTCTTGGAGCATGCCAAGGAGAGATAGACCATCATCCACGGGATGTCAGGATGAAGGCCGAAAGAGGGGGGCACTAGGCCCAAGAACACTGTCTACATTTGTAGCATCGATTGATATTCCCTTGGAAACCGTCAGAGCACATGCAGTGGCAGAGCTCCTTAGGTTCATAGGGTTATAGAGGAATCTGTGTCGGAACTGAATAACATAGGGGAAGTCCTTCCCCGTGGATGTATCTCCAGAGTATACACGATGGCCCATGGACAGCCCTCAGACGAGTACAGAAGGTGATCAGAAATTAGCATGAAATGCTTATGGAGGTTCTCGGCATAGTTATCACATGAAAAGGGGGTTCTCGGCGCGCAAGTCATCGCGCCGGGAACCTTCCGTGCCGAGAAGATCACCTTGGAGAAAGCCTCTCGGCCAGTAGATTAGTGAAAGAAGGGGGTTGTCGGCGCGCCCAGTTCTCGGCGCGGGAAGTGCTGCGTCGGGGACTATTCGGTGCGCCAGGAAGCTTCCGTGTCGAGAAGGTAGAGGGTTCGAGGGTTTTACGAAGCCCTGTTCTAGAGATTTTGGGGTTTAGGCTTAGATCGAGATAGGATTTGGGATGCAGGGGGGAATTAGATCAAGAACCTTGCTGGAGGGATACCGGGGGATTATTAGAAGGCAAAGTCTGTAGAGGGATCGAGACCATCGTTCATTCAAAACACCCTGCAAACATATATATATTTATTTACCACCGGCCGTCTGGGAAGATCAAGAGATGACTGTCTCTGATTCCTTGGATGACCCTAATGGCATCGAGAAAACAATCCGGAGATAAGAGGTCACAAGACCCACAACACTGGAACTCCTCGGAAGCCCTGGGTCCCAACCATCCATGGGTTAGAATGAGGGACCCTGCAGCCTTTCTTTCGGAGCAGAAACAAAGGGAGAGCAGAGAGTCGCGGCCAATGAGTACGCTGGACTTCTATTTCCAAATGAGCATACATGGAAAAAGGTATTTGTAAAACAAGGATTGGACGCATTCAATATTGAAAACAAGGGAAAATACCTTGTTCCTCTATACATATATCGTCGATTACATCATCCGACCATGCCCGTTCGTAAGAAATGGGGGGGGGATAAGAGCATTCTTCAGAAGAAGTAAAGAAAAGAAAGAGATACAGAGGATACACATCGGAGAAATGAAAAAGCAAAAGGAAACAAAAGCCGGGGGAGGGCGGAGCATTGACTCCTCTCCCTCCCCCTGTCGACAGACCTTCTCTTCCTTCGCAGCAGTCGCCCCTCTTCTCTCTCTTTTTTCTTTCAGAGGTGTCTCCCTTGTATATCTCTATCTCTCTCTGTTTTTTTTTAGTCTCCGCGGGTCTTCTCCTTATCTACTGAGAGTAGAAGGGGGGTTTTATAGCCACTGCTGGATATCCTCTCGGCAGAGGTGTCTCGGCGCGCCACTGTCGATGGGGTACCTCCCGACGCACAAGGATGCAGTTTCTCGACGCGAAGCTTTGGGCCTTGGTGAGGGGATCCCGGCGCCACAATCATAAGCCCATTTAGAGCTCTTAAATGTTTTCGATTCTTCCTGCTAGTGGGTTTCAAATATCAAAGCTATTAGCATCGTCTCTTCATTCGCTAATCCCTCGAGTCTTGTCAGAACAGGCGAATGCCTATTAGTTGGTGAGTTGACATAGTCTTATCAGAACATTTCTGGAGATTTTCATCAGTCAATAGACTGTAATTCTTCATCAGTACTGCCATCTGGGTGATGACAACACCGGACATCAGCTTGGCCAGGGGAGGGCTTTAGCCGGGTGGTAGCTTTAGTGATGAATTTTTTGTAGTTCTGGCGTTGCAGGAATCCATGGGATCTTCATTTCTGTTTCAATCTTCTCTTCGGCCTCATCTTTATTCTTGATTATATTTCAGGTGTCAACAGCACTCTAAAGTTTTTTTATATTAATTCGTTTATTCTCTTTATTTTATCATTTTTATATTTTTGCGTTTTATTGAGTGCGAGGGCGTGCCAATCATCAAAGTGACGATTCATTCAGGTTCCGAGATTGGAGTGGTCCAGAACCCAAGGTGCGCTCCGTCTGACTCATCAGATGATTGTAGGTATTGGGTCGGGACTGGAGACCCACCGTATCATAAAGGTCACGGCGTTAATTATATCTCCGTACGAAAAAACCTTGGATTAGTCGCGAAGAAATGGGACCTCGTGGCCTAAACATCAATTTTCATACAAGAAGTAAATATCATATTGAAAAGCTTTGAAATTCTCCATATTGGGGTGCAGAGGGATATTTGGAGTCATATCGGTCGTAAATCGACCATTTAATATTCGTACGAATGTCCCGGTTGAAAACATCACAATCGTAGCGGTAATACCGAAGCATATGTATGTCGAGGCGCGACAAATTTACTGTTTGAAGAAAAGGAGATATTCGGTTAAATCCCGATCAAGACGGTTCAAAATCAGCGGAGTATCGGCCCTATGCAAAGTGGGACTACGGCTACAATGGGGTGATCCCCGAAGGCCAAGCATGCCCTATAAAGGCACATTCATTGTTCCCCCTCATACGGGGTAAGAGGGGAGGTAACCCCGGATAGATGCCGCTAGGGCTTTTTATTTAGGTTTCATTCGTAGATTTATTTTTTGAGATGAATGATTGTATTCAACAAATTCGGGTTTGCTGACCCGAGCAAGGGCAGGCCGGAGGGTCCAACGGCCCCCTTTCGTGGATGACTTCCTTTCTTTGTTATTTCTTATGATCCCGTCATAGCATATCTCAATAGATCCCAGACTTACTTAACATCCATTTTGTTTGGGCTTTGAACTCTTGAGCCATTCTTATCCCCGCTCAGAAGTTTCCTTTGATTGGTTCGAGTTGATTTTACCCTTTGTGATGTTGGCTCAATGGGTTCCTGGGTAGCATTCCACGAAGAGAATTTATTAGCACCTTCCTCTAAATGAGTACATTGATTATATTGACTCCATCCTCTGCTGGGCGTGTGGTTAATCTGCGGGGATGCTTGACATGCTTGACTTTGAAGATGAGAAAGCATTTCATCTTTGGTCCTTTGGTTTTCCCTTTAAAACAGGTTATCTTTGTTTATTAGAGTGAGATGGCATTGCATTTGTTAGCTAACTCTTTCTTGGGCTTTTTGTTCATGCCATAAGCCTGTTATCGGGGTGTGAGGATTATTGGGGTTCTGGCCCTTTTACTTCATTTCCATCACCTTTTTATTTCTTTTTATTTTTCTTGATTGTATTTATCCTCGTCTTATTATTACCTCTTTTTTCATGGAAGCCTGGTTGATTTTAGTCCCCGAAGCTCATGCAAGGCTTGTGCGGGACCATGCGGCAGCAAGGGACAACAATAGAGGGGTGAATGGCAATCGGACGGGTGAGGATCAGTATGGGTGCGTTGACGCACCTAGAGGCTGACTAGTGGTTTTGAGGACCCTAGGCGAGCTTTGGGTAGGCTATGCAGGGAGGAATCCTATAAGAATCTTCATGCACCTGAATTATTTGAGCCCCATGACCATGCAAGGATGGTTGTGCAAAATATGCCGCGTGTATGCGTATGTATGCATGAAATGAGTGGAGACGGGTTTAATCTATGATGCAGAACAAAATGGGAACAACCTCCAGGGGCTCATCATTTTGAATTCGCTTTGAGTGCATATTGTTTTATCCCCTTTTTCGTTGTTGTTGTTCTTCTTGCTTCATTCTTTTTGTGCTTTTTCTATTCTATTTTGCCTTTTTCTCTTCTTTTTTTTATTCTGCATGCAGGGCACTTCGGTCGACCGAACCAGCTTGGTCGATCGACCGATCCTCCCAACAATGGGGGGATCAGCTGGTTGTGTCCCTGCCTGTGCTGGGCAGATAATTCTGCATTGCTATGAGCGCCGTAGCTGGGCTATGCGAGGGGGTTTGCTATGCACTTGGAATGCACGGGCCTTAAGGCCAAATAGGCTATAAAATGCTAGCTCTAATGGTGAACATGGGAAGCCCTTAATCCTTTCTAGCATTGATTTACGCGGGTGCAGCGGGAAGCCCGGATGCAATTTGATATGTGCATGGGGAGGTTTTTGTTAAGCTTATGAGTTGGTGCATGAGGATGCACATGCCATGTTGGCATTAGTTACATTGCGTGGTGGAAGAGAGGGCAAACTTGCCCGGGTTCCGGATAGGTTCATGACATGCACGCCATGTGCGGGCTCTCGAGGTGACAATTCAATGAGAATTTGTTCTCACAATGGTATGGACATTCATTCATTATTTTTTTAATTAGAGGGGCTATTGTTGACACCTGAAATATAATCAAGAACAAAGATGAGAACGAAGAGAAGATCAAATCAGAGATGAAGATCCCAGGGACTCCTGCAAAGTCAGAATTGAAGAAGAGTCATCATTATTAGTCATCTACCGGGCCGAAGCCTTCTCCGGCCAAGCTGATGTCCGGTGTTGTCATCACTTAGGTGATAGTACTAATGAAAACTACAGTCTATTGACTGACGAAAACCTCCAGAAATGTTCTGATGAAATTATACCAACTCACCAACAAAGAGGCCTTCGTTTGTTCCGACAGACTCGAAGGATTAGCAAGCGAAAAGATAGGCTGGATAGCTTTGACAGCTTGAACCCGCTGATAAGAGGAATTGAAGCGTCAAAAACCCTAAATGGGCCTAGGATTATGGTGCCGAGATCCTCCCAAGGCCCAATTGAGCCTTGCGCGTCGGGAAGCTGACTCGCGCGGCGGGAAGCTATGGCGCGCCGGGAAGGTATGTAACGCGCGCCGAGATATGCCCGCCGGGAAGACACTCAACATGGGATATATAAAACCCCTTTCCTCTTGAAAGAAAACAACAGAAGAACAGAAGGGAAGATAGCCACAAAAAAAAGAAGAGAGAAGTCCACATCCTGCTCCAGAAAACCGGCGGCTGCTGAGAGGTCAACCGGAGAAGGAGAAGGTCTGCCAAAGGGGGAGGGAGAGGAGTCAATGCTCCGCCCTCCCCCCCCTATTTTCTCCTTTATTCTCTTCTTCTCATGTATATCCGTTCTTTCTTTCTCTTTGTTTGTATTTCCTTGCTGGGAATGTTATCCCTTTTTCTCCTCTCTTCTCGTAATCGTTTTCCCCATGCGTAACCTCGATGTACGCCAGTTCTCGGCCAGATACATTGGAAGCCGATGAGTTTCTTTGGCTTCCTTTCTAGCTGTTCCCCTTTCTTTTCGCAAGAGATGTAAATATTGGAATGCAATGATATGGCCACCCAATCAGGCGGGTGATGTTTGAATCTTCTTCTCTCTGTCCTCCATTTCGATATTATCTGTTGAACTCTTAAGCCATTCCTGTGCCCTGAGTTTTGAGTTATTTACGATGTTTATTTCCGGAATGGGAATTCTGGCAGAGCCCCAATCCCCACCCTATGGATTATTGGGCTCTGCCTGCTCCCCTGCTGCTACTCAATCTCCCCATCGATCGAGTTTCACCGCTTGGCTGTGAAGACAATCCCAGAAATCAGAGACAGTCTTCTCTTGAGTCTCTGGTCTGTAGGCTATAATTGTATATATACATACACGAAAACTCAGGAGGTTTTAATGGATGATGACCTCAAGCCCCTGTCTCCCAGCAATCCCTTGACATCATAGCATCGAAACCCACTACCCAGACCATTTCATGTCTTAAACATAGCTCTAACCCGAGCCTGGATTCCAAAACATGATAGAGCAGGGTCCCCGGGCTTCCCGGCGCCCTCGGCTTCTCGGCGCAAATTCCTCTCAGTGCCATGAATAGCCCCCGGCGTGAGGTTTGGCACGCCGAGAACTAAGGGTGCCGAGACCCTTCATTGACCAATAAAACCCACGCCGAGAACCCCCCCCCCTTGGCCACTTTGTCTTCGCGCCGAGATCCTTTCATTGGCCAATAAAAATCCACGCCGAGACCCATCTCTACGCCATCTTCCAATCCCTGGTCACCCTATTGTGTCGAAACAGGGAGCAGGGAGTATCCAGAGGTCATCATGCACACCCTGGGAAATAAATTAACGAGGAATGACCTCCCCTATATTACTTGGTCCCGATCCGGATTCCTCTCTAACCCTATGAACCTAAGGAGCTCTGCCACTGCATGTGCTCCAATGGTTTCCAAGGGAATATCAACCAGTACTATGAATGAAAATAGTGTTCCCGGGCCTAGTGCCCTTCTCTTTCGGCCTTCGTCCCGGCATCCCGTGGATGATGGCCTATCTCTTCTTGGCATAGTCCAAGATAAGGGGATATGCTGTCAAAATTCACACATATCACATCCAATAACTATGGTGTCTTCTTCAAACCCTGCCGGCCCACGGAGTTCTGCCATTATGGGTTCTCCGATGGTCCCTTGAAGGGGAATATCAACAAAACATCGTACCGGCTTATGATGTATCATGGTACATCGGTCCCTCTTCGGATTCCGGGTCAAATGTACCCGATCTTTCACAGATTCCATCCTGCCGCTGCATGGATGGTTTCCTATTCCCACTTGGCATAGTCCAAGATAATGGGAACATGCTGCCGGATTTACTCCGCACCTGATATAGCCTCACTTTATTCAGTATACTCAATGTCTTGCAGATAAATTAGCATGCTCTCATTTGGGCTTTTGCCGCCGGTCCCCTCTTACTTTGGCGTTTAATCAAGGGTTGTCCTTCTTAGGGAGGACGTAATTAACATCATAACCTTTATGGTATGACGGACTTTTGGTCCAGACACGATCACTCACAATCGACTGATTAGAAGTCAGATCGAGCGCACAATGAAATCGTCACATATGTGACTGGCACGCCAATAAATAAACAACGGAAATATAAGAATAAGAATGTAAACGAAAGAAAAAGCGCGTCCACAAGTCTGGCACGCCCGATGGGACAAAGTCTCACTTCATCTCTATGCCAAAGTAAGGGGCCCGGCGGCCTCTCTCAAAATTCTAACTGTGTGTTAATCTTACTCACAGAAACTACAGATGGAGGCTGGACTAGTTGCTGTTCACTTCGGCCAACAAGTGGTCGATGGCCACATCCACGGAGTGTACCTGGCGGTGCCGATGGAGTTCGGATCCATGCCTCCAGCGGTGGGTCTGCCCAATTGCTTGGGCCTCGTATTTGTCGATCTGCTGCAAGTCGACAACGAAGCTGAAAAGATCGCCATGATAGAGACCACGATGGCGCCAAAAGCCGAGGAGGGGAAGACGGCAGTTGCTCCTACCATCATTTCGTACCTTGTCCATCACCTGGAAAAGAAGACCGATGTCTCCGCCACCGCTGGTAGGAGAAGAAGAAGCAACCGGAGAAGCCGGTCTGCTGCAACTGGAGGCCGCCCGTCGGCCTCGGGAAAGACAATGATGGTCGGAAACATGAGGGTGAACCTCAACGGCCGCCCCATGAATGCACGGCCCGACAGGGTCATTCCATCGGTCCATACCAACAACAGATTCCAGCCGTTGGCCACCAGGAGGGCCAACTAGGAGAACAAGGGTAAGCAGTCGCTGGCACCTAAGCCGACCAAGTTCAAACAAGTTTGGGTGCCAAAGAAGATTCAGAGCTGGGCACCAGCTCAAGAAGAGTGTGTTGGTGCCATCCGCCCCAGGGCCGGGGGCAGGAGACATGAGAGGGATGAAGAATATGTTGCTGCCGTCTGCCCCAGGACCGGGGGCAGGAGTTGGGAGAAGAAAGAGAAAGATGCTACTGTCGCTCACCCTGGGAGGAGGGGCGGAGATTTTCGAAAGAGAGACGAAGGAAGAGCAGATGAAGTCGCTTCTGTGGCTGCTCCGTACAGATCCAGGGCCTGCGCTAGACAGGCCGATGTGTTCAGATATCCCAGGTCAGAGTACTTGGCTGCTCAAGTCTCGAGGCTGGCCTATCAGCCAAAGACTCAGGAGAGGCTGCTGCCCCGGTCAGAGCTACAAGGGCAGAGTCGGGAAGAGATGAACCGGGTGGTTCAAGACTACTTTCATTGCCTAGGGAACTCCTCCCTGGGGAAACAAAGACTATCCCGTGCCTTGGGCACTGCGGAGGGAGAAGAAAGAGAAGGAGTGATGCTGGAGGCTTCGTCCTCTGACTCCAATGACTATGAAGATGGCCGCAGGGCCAGATATGATGAAGATATCTACCAAGAAGAGACAGAAGAAAAGAAAATATCCGTATTTGACCGTCTGACATATCTTGGACAGGTCAAGAGAAGAGTTCGCAGGCAGAGAGGAAGAATGCAGATCCTTGCTTGCAACATGGCCGGCGTCGTCGGAAGATATGGTATGTTACCAAATCAGCCAGAAGAGTTGATTAACCTGGCGCACAGACCGGGTGCAATCACAAGAAGAAGCAAGGCATCGAAAGATAAGATAGTAGCTGCTAATCAAGACGACCTCTCAGCCGTCAATGAAGCCCGAAGAGTCACCACGATGACAGTAAATGTGGTGACTACTGAAGAAGAAGACAATCCTATCTTAGACCCCGCTGAAGGGACTTCAGGGGAGATGCAAATTCCAGCCACCATGGATCCCATGATCCAGATGATGTTCATGAGGTACCAACGGGAAATTGAGTCTCTCAGAAGACAGTTGAATGAGAGAAATGAACAGACACCTGTTTCTAAGCAGGCCGAACCGGTAGGACAAACTTCCAGCTCAACCGAGGTGGCCGTCCCAGCTGTTCCTCATTTGAATAGTGAAGGCAGAGCGCCAAGTCAGCCTCTTCCACAACAGGTGGCAGCCCAGCCCTCTGCCTCTCAAACACAGTCTGCTGTGCTAGCATCTCAGCCGACGCTGCATACAACGGTCATGACGACCCCCTTTAGTCATCAGCAGGCATATTTCTTTCCGGAACTAGTGGATCTGGCTGTGGCGAATAAACTGATGATAGAAAAGATTGTTGAGATGAAGCTGTCTGAGAAAGTCGGGGACGATTCCGGTATCTATGACATCTACAAAGTACAATATCCTACACATTATGCTGCTAAGAGATTACCACCAGGCATCAGCAAGCCGCCGAAGTTTGAAAAATTCAACGGCCAAGGCTCTCCCAGAGAACATATAGCCTATTACACTATAATCATGGGCGACCTAGCAGCTGATGAAGCATATTTGCTGAAATTCTTCGGCTCGTCCCTTACAGGGTTAGCCTTTGAATGGTATTCCAGCTTGCCAGCAGGGTCGGTAGCTGACTGGCCCGATATGCAGCGAAAATTCCGAGACAGATTTCATGTCACGGAGAGGGAAATCACAATAGCTGAGCTGTATGCATCCAGGCAGAAGCAAGATGAGACCACCTTGGATTATATAAAAAGATGGAGGAATTTGGCCATGAGATGCAGGCGACCTGCCCATCAAGAAGATGCCGTCCAGATATGCAAGCAAAATCTCCGAAGAGAAGTGCTGGAAAAAATGATCGGGGCAGTTGTCAGGACATTTGACCGTTTGAATAATATAGTGGCAGAGGTCGAGACGTTCCTATCTAAGCGTCCGGTCGCCAGTGTCCCTGTTATGCAAAAAGGGAAAGCTGTTGATCGGCTGCCACCGCATTCAGAGGCCAACACTGTTGATTTCGAAACCTTTGAACATCAGAAAGAAAAAAAAACAAGGCAACTGATGCTCCTCTGCCGGCAGGCCCAGCAGAAATGAAAGAAAAGGTCTCCCTGAGAAATAAGATGAGGAAGGCATATTCATTCCCCAAAGATAAGACAGGTGCACTGTTCAATTGGGCTTCCAAGTTCAACAAAGTAACATTGCCCGAACCGAAGAGACCCGCTGATGCAGCGAAGAAAGACGACCCACTGTTCTGTCCATATCACCGGGGACTGGGGCATACTATAGAAAACTGCTATGTCTTCAAAGATGTCATGGAAAGTATGTTCAAAAAGGGTGAGCTGCAATTGGGAGATTACAAGGTGGACCCTCCACGCCCTCATGAACCTCCAGCAATGAGGATGGCTGCAAATATGATTTCTGTATATCAGTAATTGCCCGAAGAGGCTGTTGAAGAATGCACCAGGCGCACTTATGAAGCATGCTTCCTTACCCCATTTAGGGATCAGGAGGGGTGGCAGACGAAGCCGGTGAAGACCAGAAAGAGGACACATGTTGCCGGGACAACTGGACCATCCATTCGGAATGCCACTCCAGAGACAGGTACACCCCCAGCAAAATCGATTTGGCATCTAGCTGAGACACAGCCAGTCATCCGAATCCCCACCTAAAATCGGAGGAGACAGACTCCGCTTCCCACACAAAAAGAAATAAGTCCGGAGGCAAAACGCCTCCAACTGTACATCAACGGGCTCGACGAATATGAACAGACTGAGCCAAAGCCCCTACTGGTGAAAGATTGCATACTCTGGGAGCAGCTAGAAGAATTGACCATTGAAGAAAAACCAGAGGAAAAACAGGGGAAAGATGATACTGAACCCTTCTGGGGGCAGGGGCCAGCAAAGCCAAAGCACCAGAAGAAGAAAAGGCAGTCACAGAACAGAAGAAAAAAGAAAGTCATGACAGTACACTGCAATACACTCTCGGTGCTATTCACCTTGCCTGGGGAGGATGATGATACAGAGGCATCGGCCACGCCATTGGAAGCCAACCATGCTGAAGCTTCAACCTCGGCACATGCTACCCATTCTGGGAGAAGATGGGGACGTCCCCCGCTAGCCAATCATAATATCATTTTCAGGGGAGAGCAACCCTATCAGATACCGGAGCTTGAAATGCGAGGTGTCCAGATCCCTCCTCCTGCCAGTCTATACCAAGAAGAGAAGAAAGAGGATGGAGCTCCATCATTCCTTGAATTTTTATCCAGTTTAGAGGGCAAAAAGCCAGTACAAACTACTCCAGCCAGAAGTAACAAGCACCAACAGTCAACGGCTCTGAAGCCTAGGCAGGGTGAGAAAGAAGAAAAAGGTTATCCAGCAACATCAAGGGCCGTCTTTCCAGAAGAAGTCCCTCAAGAAACCAACCAAGGAACTGAGACAAGAAGCAGGCAGGCAATGCCGCAAGCACCTGGGGAACCTCCAAAGCCCCGCTGGGCAGAAGAAATGCGGCTCTCCAATGTCCGGGTAGGCAACCGAATTATGAAAATGCTGAAGAAGCTCCCCACCAGATTCTCTATATGGGAAATCCTTTCCTTGAGCGAGGATGCCCGCCAAGCAATTATTGATGCCCTACAGTCACCAGCACAGTATGAAGCACTACTGATAGAGGTTAATTCTGGGCCGACAGTCACTTTCACTGAAGATGACACGTTGATTCCAAATCCCAGCCACAACAGGCCACTATACATGAGAGGACATCTCAACTGTCAGCCATTAAGCCGGATACTGGTAGATCCAGGGGCTGCTGTAAATATTCTGCCATACCGCATCTATCAGAAATATTATTTTGATATGCACCTCACGAAGGTCAGGGACATGAAGATTGCTGGCTTTAACCAGAAGTGTGAGACACCTTTGGGGGTAGCAGATTTCAACCTCACCCTGGGGGACCTCACTACTGTGGTGCGATTCTATGTGATCGATTCCAACACCACATACAAGGCCTTGTTGGGGCGACCGTGGTTGCATGAGTACCAAATAGTGCCTTTCACACTGCTGTAGATATATATTTCCCTCCTCTCTCCCTTTCACTAAGGGTCAAAAGTGCGTCAAGAGCATGAGACAAGTGAGAGAGGGAAGAGAAAATAGGGAATGAAGCAAAGTACCGTCATCGCCACCAAGATGCCGTACGCGACAGGCACGCGGTACCTTGGAAAATGGGGAGACACTCGCCTTAGTGCAGCGCTGAGGAATGAACGGCTCCTTTAGAACCGCCCTATGATGAGCGGTCTTACGATAGACCGCCCTAGGACGCTGCGAGGGATGCGGGAGGAACTGCTGCAGTGAGATGGACGGCGCCAGACGGACCGCGCTCCAGTGAAGGACAGTCGTGTATGCACCGCGCGTACTGATGAACGGCCGGAGGATAGCCGCTCAAGACCTTCACTTAGCAAGTTGAAAAGGGGCTCGACCTCCACCCTCTCCGGCCGGCCAGAGGGGATGGGCCTCGTGCTGATTAGATGCTGACCTGCGAAGCAACGTGGAGACACAGAAGAAACACCTAGATTAGCCCTAAACAATGTAGTATGTATTCAAATAAGAATAATTAAGCATGAATCAAATGAAAAGGGGAATACCTGGGGGGTTTTAAACCCCTAGGGTGACAAAAAACGGGATGGTTGTGTGCATGATAATGAGAAGGAGGGGGGTACGCGGATGGGAACAATACATGCAATGGAAGAAAACGACAAAAGCCACGGAACGAAAGACTACGAAGACTGGGCTACTCCCATGACCGGAGACTCGTGCGGACGTAGAGAGCCTCCCTCCTTGGTGCTAGGTCGCTCAAAAATGCGGCAGGGCTTCGCCGTCGACCAAAATCTCCCCCCTTTTGACGTCCGGCCGTAGGGTCTATTTATAGAGCCTACCGAGCCAGCCTCGAAATTGGGGGGTTTAGATATTCTCGGGTCGAACTCACAAAAGATAATTCGTAGATAATATCATACTCTTCCATCCAGCCGAAACGGCATCAAAAATGGTTGAGTATCCGCGGAGAAATCATCAAAACAAGTTGACGATAAAACCACGAGATAAATGGGATAAAATCGGTTGAAAATCGACAACCGACAGCTTGAACGGTCTTACGATAGGCCGCACAAGGCATGGACGGTCTAATTAGGACAGTCCATTCGGTCGGTGGAAATTCGAATAATCAGACTATTATCCCCAACTATCTCTCGAACCGGCCAAAATGTTCGCCGTTGGACTCTGAACATATGAACGGTTGTATATAGACCGTTTTACTTTAGGGCGGCACAAATACGACCGTTTAATCCTGTCGGTGATAATTCGAATCATTTGGATAATCCTCTGAGAAAACGGGCGTGCGTAGGACTCTGAGATATAGGCGGTTGGAACAGGCCCATCCATGATATTGAACGGTTCTAATCACACCGCACAAAACCTGTCGGTGGATATTCAGGAAATTCTCAGAAATTAGCCAAAATATATGAACGGTCCATATTCAACCGCCCACCTTATGAACGGCTGATGTGAAACCGTTCATGCCTTTGGGCACTTGATTCTTGTAAGATACGTTCAATCGAACAAAGCCAAGGCCCATTAAGCCCCGAATCACCACGGATTGCACCAAGGAGGGAGACGACCCATAAAATGAGCCCACGACATGCCAAAAAAATGGCCCGATGAATGGTGAACAACTCGAGTCATCAACTAATGGGAGTAAGGGAAACGAGTCAGCTTATCGGCATAAAACGGGTGTCAACAGATGCCCCTCCTTAACGTCCTCTTTGCAGGGGAGCGAGCGGAGGTGAAGCGGAGGTGACACGGAACGAAGCGAAAATGCAGCGGAGTGGACCGAAAAAGCGGGCGTTAAGGTAAAACGACACCCGTTTTTACTAACAAGGGAATGAGAATCTTTCGGAAAGCCTTGAACCGAGCGTCAGGAGTAATTGACCAAAAGGCGACGCCAATCTGGAGGGACTAAACTAAACGAAATCAACTGACAAGACCAACCTCATGGGGGACACAATCCCGCGGTCCAACGAGGGGGCCACAAAAGAAAAAAAAAGCTAAAGCTCCAGACGGGGATCTTTCAGTCAACCGATCCCAACGAACCGACCAAAGAAAACCTTCGAACTCGGAATGGAATTAGTTCCTCTTACTCGAGCATTGAGACACACAGCTGACCATCACTTGACGGGACATTTCTTAAGCAGACTATGAGGCATGAAAGCTCAAAAGGGTGCGCATGATGCATGCTGGGCTAAAAGTAAAAGAAATCGTTAAAACGAATGTGAAGAAAGATCAAAATATAAAATATTCGAGAGTAGTATTATTAAGCTGGGAATATCAGAGTCAAGATACCGTCCGTAACCACAGCGTGCGGATAGAACCGTCCTCCTTGTGGCATCCCAACTTAACGGCCTATCCGAAGGTTAGGTATATGAGCCTGGATCATCCTTGTTTTTGTTGAAGGGGAACATCAGATCCTAGAACACATAAGAAACCTGCCGGCTCTCGAAATAATATAATATAATATCATATAATAATGCAATAAGGGATAGAAGGCCATACCTGACTTACCTGTGCAGGCGAAATGACGAGACAAGCTGAAATGATGCTGCCAAAGTGGTTAAGAGATGCATTTCCAAAGAAAATATTCAATATTCATGATCTAAATACATTAACCAGCTATACGGCCGTATCTCAACCGTGCAATATTCCAAACGGCCCTACATTAGCCGTTCTAACCCGGCCTTCAAACAAACCTCGTAAGGCCGGTTGCCAGTGATGAACGGCTGTTACGGCACCGTTTTAACAGGAACGGCTCTGTGGGAACCGTTCATGACCAGAATTCCAACCGACTTAAAATTAACGGTCAAGAGGGACATACGGTTATATACGAACCGTTCACATAATGAACGGTCTAACGATAGACCGTTCTTCTCTGCAGCTTCGAAAAAAAAGGAACCCCCTCGTCTCCCTCCACCGTAACCGGCGGTGGAAGGGACAAAGGGGCAAGCAACGCCCTCACTCTCCCTCTCTCACTCTCTCTTCTCAACCCCACTCCCTCTCTCAACCTCACTGCACCCTCAGCCCATTTGATGACCCGGAGGAAGCACCAGGCGGCCAGGCCGTCGGCCGTCGGTGAGGGCTCGCCGCCGCCGGAGCAACCGCCACCGCCGTCGGAGGAAGAGGGCACACCCGGGGTGACGATGGAGGAGCTCGCCATCGTCGCTACTGACGAAGAGGCCCCTGCCGACGAGGAGGAGGTCGCCGGAGGACCACCACCCACAGGGGCGGCCAAACAGCCACGCGATCCCGAGGTAGGTTCTCCCCACCTTTCCTCCCGTTTCTTTTACTTTCGCTCCATGCATGCTAGTTCAGGGGCTTAGAGGGGTCTAGGGGGGTCGGCTTAGGGACCACGGAGGTCTCCCAGCCGGCTGGGGGGCCTCCACCGTCATCGGGGACGACGGCGGTAAAACGGTTTAACAGAAACCGTCCCGAAAAACAATGCGGTCCCCAAAGGACCGCCTAAAACAAACACGGTGCAGGGAGCGCCATTCACACTCACACAGCCAACGGGGCATTAAAACCACAATACGGTGAGGGTATCACCGTCCAGAATGTAGGCGGATCCTGTGGGTCCGCCCAATCATGTAGCCAAGCAAAACAATACGGTCCATACAGGACCGTCATGCAAACAATACGGCCAAAGGTGGGCCGTTATTCCTTAGGAAGATGGGAAACTAGACGGTTCAGTGTAATCCATCCATGATGAAAACGGCTAGGGATAGCCCGTTCAAACGGGGGGCCTGAAAAACAGAACGGTTTGAGAGAGGCCGCTCATAGATAGAGCGGTTCGTGAGTAACCGTTCTTCAAATCAATAATTGGACTCTGAGCATTTCATTTATATGGAACCAAAATGTGAAACTAAATGACTAATGTAAATGAGATGGATGAATGCAGGGGAAACGTAGGACCCGTACCTCCTGGCTGCAGGTTCGGGCAGTGTACCTCGCACTGCCGGACTTCCAGAGGGAGCGGTTGACTGCCATGGGGTTCGCTCCCTTCCTGAGTATCGAGGTGTGTCGCTTTGACGCAGCTCTGCTCTATGCCCTGCACGACCGCTGGGATCCAGTGAGTCGGACGTTCTTATTCCCGTGGGGGCACATGGTCCCTACGTTGGAGGACGTGGCCAAGCTTACTGGCCTACGCGTGCACGGGTCGTCGGTCAGTGGGACTACTTTTCCTAACTATCGGGGGATGGCTGGGGAGCTGCTCGGCCTACAGCTGCGGCGCCCCGAGAGGCAGTCGACCCTCCTTCCCCGGGCTGCTCTCCAAGACAGCCTGGGTCTTCGGCGAGCTGGTGTGGCAGTGGGCGAGCGACCAGAGGAGCACTTGGAGCGGCTTGTCGGGTTGGCGAGGCCGAGGGTTGCAGCGGCACCGGGACCAGAGGCAGACAGAGTACTACGATGGTTTCTGATGCTGATGTTCGGCCGGCTTCTCTTCTCCACTCGGGCGGACGTGATGAGCTGTCGCTTCCTCCCCTTCCTCCAGGAGCTCGAGCATGTAGGTGACTATGCTTGGGGGGCGGCGGTCCTCGCCTTCCTCTTTGACACCCTTAGTTCGACGGCGCGTCGGACGATGCTTGGGGGCTTCTCCCCCTTACTCCAGGTGCGACTCTCTTCTCTAGTCTTAATTATGCAACTCTATATGCTTACTGAATGCTGACACGACCTTGTGATACAGGTGTGGGCCTACGTGTGCCTACGTGGGTTGGGGAGAGGCGAGGAGACCCGTCCTGGGCTCCTGCCGATAGCGCGGAGGTGGACCGCACCCCGGGAGATGATGGCCTTGAGGAGGCAGGTCCGGGAGCTGCAGGACGACCTGGACACTCTACCGTACACCTCGGTACGTTTCTAGACTCAGACTCTTTAAATACATGCTATTCTGATGATGCTGATGTAGTTTCCTATTCTTTGCAGGTACGGTGGACTCCTTATACGGAGGAGAGCCCGGAGGGCCAGCCATGGGTGACCAAGGCCTTGGCCTTCTCTGGTCGGGACGTGTGGCTTCACTGCATGAATGTGGTGGAGCCACTGCACTTTAGGTTGGTGATGAGGACCATCGGGGTCTATCAGCCGGCCGTTGAGTTCCCTGCGCCCGAGAAGGCGGGGGAACGAGTGTCGAGGACGACCCGGGGACTCCGCGAGGCGTATGACTGGACAGCGAGGAACGCCGAGTAGGTTGCTGACTGGGCTGCACGAGGGCGAGTGGTGACCGCCCGGGCAGAGAGCGACAGTGCGTACTACACTGCGTACGCACGGCACTACCGGGACCAGGTGTTCCGAGGCGCCCACCGACCGGTACGACTTCTAAACTTAAACTTTGTCTATCATGCTTATGATTCTTATATGATGCACTAACAAAGACTTCTACATGTAGGTTGACCCTGCAGGACGGGTGGCAGAGTTGCAGGGACTCTTGCACTCCACCATCCGGGAGAGAGACGAGGCCCGGCAGGCCCTGGCCCTACTGGTGAGTTTCCTAAACCTCAGACTTTTTCAAATTATGCAGTTCTATATGATTATGCTTATGACTGACCTAGAGTATTTGGGTGCAGCGCGCCGAGGGTGCTCAGAGGGCGGGACCAGACGCTCCTTCTTCCTCCTCCGTCCAGACCCCAGCAGATCGAGCCGATCGGGATGCGGACTTTACTCGGATGGTAGAGCGGGCCAAGGCGGCCGAGGTGGCACTCGTGGAGAGAGTACGCGACTCTAAACTTCCCCTTTGCTTATTTATGCCTATGAAATGTATGAAATGTGACCAACTGATATGTGAATGCAGACGTCCGAGCTGACTCGCCTTCAGGCGGAGCTGGAGCGGAGCCGGGTGGCGGCTCTGGAGGAGGCAGCCCGGGTGGCGGAGCTGGAGCGGAGCCGGATGGCGGAGCTGGAGCGGAGCCGGGTGGCGGCTCTGGAGGAGGTAGCCCGGGTGCGAGAAGAGGCTGCGCGGAGCCGACCGGTGGACACAGTGGAGACGGCACTCCTCCGTGCCGAGCTAGAGCGACTACGGGCTGGTGCTGCCGAGGCGGACCGTTACCGGGCAGGGGCCGAGCGTTACAGGAGTGAGGCAGAGCAGGCCCGTCTACAGGTTGCCCGGCTGGAGGGCAAGGTGGAGGGTATGAAGGAGGCGAGTCGGGAGCGCAGTAGGGCGACTGCGAGCGATAGCCACGGCACCCACGGCTCCGTGAGGAGTTACTTCACTGGTTCCTCCAGCCATCGGAGGAACGAGGAGGAGGAGCGGCGCCGGCGACGGCGTGATGAGGCGACCTCAGCGATGCCTCCCCCAAAGAGGCATGAGGGCGGTGGAGACAGCGACGGGGGCCAGGGAGAGGGAGGTGCTTGACTGATTGTACTGGGCCCATCCTTTGTATATGATATGATATGATAGTGATATGCATGTCTTCTATTTTCGTTTGTTTTGTGGATGAATGTTTGCATGAGTGGGCGAAATGAGTTTGAGGAGCGCGCTTAGCCTGAGAGAGATGAGCGATGCCCACGCCGACTTGAGTGAGTTGAGAGACGCACACGCCGACTTGAGTGAGGTGAGAGACGCCTACGCCGACTTGAGTGAGTGAGAGACGCCTACGCCGACTTGAGTGAGTGAGAGACGCCTACGCCGACTTGAGTGAGATGAGAGACGCCTACGCCGACTTGAGTGAGATGAGAGTGCTAAATGATTGAGACATGAGTGATCAGGTTAATTGGGGGGCAGAGAAAATGAACGGTTCTCCCCTAACCGTCCGTAGATAAGAGCGGTTCTATAGGGGCCGCTTATATTGGTTTGAACTGTTGAATGTAAACCGTAGGAATGGTGGAACGGTGGATTGAGGGCCGCACAAGTGAGTGGGCTCGGGCTTCCTTAGAGAGAAGAACGGTTGATGATGGGCCGTATATGGTATGGGCGGTCTATCGTAAGACCGTCCAATCCAACATCCTGCTTGCCCGAAAGGGGACTCCTGGAGAGTCCCCAGCCCGAGGGCAAGGCACTTTGAACTTATCACAACCCTATCTAAACCCGTCCTAGGCTTATCTGGGCCTAATCCTAAGAGGCTTAGGCTCCCTAATAAACCCTATAAGTAGTAGGGAGGCCTGAACCCTCAACTCATTCATCCTCCTTCTCCCAAAGCCTAAAAATATTTGATTCTCGACACCTCAACATGAAGAGGGCCTTTGATGGAAGTCCTGCGGAGGGTGCGTCGTTCGAAGGACCGCGGCCGGCTAGAAAGGAGCGGGAAGCGATTCAACGACTAAGCTCGATTCCTCGACATCTCAGTACCACCCCTATGAGAGAGGTAAGTTCGATCAGAATATGTTCATATTTCCATCCCTCAATTTCCTCTTTATATCTCTTCACACCCTTTACCCTCTCTTTCTTTTCAGCTTCTTCCCGGCCCGAGACGCTTTTCTAATTTAAAGTGGGTGGCTCCCATGGTCCGTGCATTGCCCCTCGGGGTGACTCATCTTCTCAAATCCTGGCACCTGCACTCCCTCCTAGTACTAGGTCAGAATTACCCCAAACTTTCTTTAGACTGGCATAGTATCTCTGCTCTGATGGAGATTTGGCACCCTCAGACTCACACTTTTCTCTTCCCATCTTTCGAGGCCACTATCTTGCTAGAGGAGGTAGAGACCTACTTCGGGCTCCCTAGGTCCAAGGTGGGGGAGGAAGACTTGATATGCCATACCGTTGCCCCTATAGACCCAAAACTCATCCTAGGGGGATCCATACCTGATAGCGGGGATGTTCGTACCTTTATAGGCCCTCGCCACATCCACCTCCTTCCTCTGAGCCAGTGGGTAGTGGAGCATTGCCGGAATAAGTGCGGGTGGGTTGAAGCCATAGCCAAAGCCGCGTCCATCTGCCTATGCGGGGCCATCCTTTTCCCTTCAGCCGACCATGTCCTAGAGACTCCTTTACTCAGCACCATCAGCGGCCTTTGGCAGGGGTTTTCCATCTCTCAGGCTGTCTTAACCTACCTGTACGAGGGTCTTACTTCAGCAGCCTTAGAAGGTCCTCTCTTTGGTTCAATGATCCTATTGGAGTGCTGGATGGGAGTTAGGATGAAGTTTACCCTGAGGGAGGACATTACTTCAGTTAGCAGGATCTTTGGGAGCCATCCCCTTTACTTCATAGGGGGCGCCTTCAGGTTTTCTCCACAGGTTGAGTGCAGGACAGCTGAGCTGAAGACCAGGGACGAGTGGCGCCCGTACATCAACAAGCTACCCTTGGATAGGTTCGTGATGCACCCGGACTTCCTCCATGATACCACCATCAGGCTACCGAGGAGAGCTGGCTTGGACCTGAGGCTTGTGAGCGACACTACCTTAGCGATGTACAGCCCACACAGATGCTACCTGCAGATTGGACTACCCCGGACGGTGCTACCTACGCTACCCCACCTTCCCATGCTACAGACACGGAGGATCGGGACAGAGGAGGACGAGCAGGCCGTCAGGAGTGCGCTGATCATGTGGGAGGTGAGCAGGGTACGCACCCTACCGGCAGAGGTCGAGGAGGCTCCAGAGACTAGACAGGCTTATCTTAGGGAGTTGAGAGAGATACGTCCTTGCGGGGATGCCCAGCGGCGGACTGAGTGATTTTTGTTTTTATGATGATATGGGATAGGATTTTACATTCGGACAGCTTGATATATGATATGAATAAGACTTGGTGAGATTGAGTTTGAGCTTTGTAATACGATTATGATGTGATGTGATTGCATAGGCCAATGCAAGGATTGAATACTCATGCGGTCCAGAGTCAACTGCCCTTTCAACCTGCCCCTGCACATATGCAAACATGAAACAAATTAAATCTATTTTAGGCTCAGCCCCTTGCCTACAGCAAGTTAGGAGATGACCCTTTCTTGACTTTTGGTCAAGGGGGTTGAGCCTTATCAAGTAGGCAAATAACAAAGTGCGAGAGATGCAGATGAATGCAAGAGGGAAACATGCAAGTTTTTGATTTCATTCTTGGAATATTTGATTTTTGTTGGATTTCGAAATATTTGATTTTTTTGGGTTTTGAAATATTTGATTTTTTTTCTTGAGTTTTGAAATATTTGATTTTTCTTGGGTTTTGAAATATTTGATTTTTTTGGGTTTTTGAAATATTTGATTTTTTTGGGTTTTGAAATATCTGACTTTTTTTTTGGGTTTTGAAACCAGCTCGAGTCTCAATAGCAGGGACCTTCTCGTCTTGCTACGGAATTCCAAGGCTCAGCACGTGTGGGAAGGGGGGACCGCGCGTGATCGGAGTCAACTCTGCTCGATGGTGCTTCTGCTGAGGCCATACCCAGGGTGGGATTCATTCCTTGGGAAAGTAAAAAAAAGATTGAGTAGAGAAGTCGACGATAGGTGTAGGGGTTTTTAGGACTTGAGTTCCTTCCCAGGACCCCCCCTTTTCAAGGAATTTGGTCTGTTGCGCCGGGACTCTGTATCCGTTATCGAACCTTCACCCGCTCTAGGCACGCATGCGACCGGGCTCATAACGTCCCGCGGGGAAACTGTACTGCTACTCTTGCTATGCCTAGTTGCATCCTTTGGGGATTCAGAGAGCTTCGAGCTTTGTGCTTTCGGCTTTGCCCCTGTTCTTCCTTTTTTTTTTCTTTTTGCTTTTCTTCTCTTCATTCTTTTTCTTTTGCGGAGTGAGGTCTTAACGGATTGCCCCTATTTGAGACCTTTCTTTAACAGGGAATCTGGGTCAGTTCTCGCCCCCTTATTCACCACTTGCCCCTATTTTCAACCGAGAGAGAGGAAATGCCAGGATTTCCACCTTCCCCAGGCATGGCCAAAGGAGAAACGGTGTCGGGTAACATGAGAGATACCGCACCACGGGGTCGTGTAGTGTGTGAGATGCCGGACCTGGGTCCTCCTTTCGTAATTTGATGGGGTATGCCCTGCCACCGAGCCGTTCACTGGTTTTATTTTTATGGATGAAAACGCTTTAAATACAGCCCATTCCACGGGTTTGGCAATTCCTCCCCCTCCGAGTTAATTAGACGATACGCATTGCCTGGATAAGCTTCTTTGATTACGAAGGGCCCTTCCCAGTTGGGTTGCAACTTAGACCTGGGGCCTGCAGACCTGATGAATTTACGTTTTAAAACCATATTACCCACTTGAAATTTCCTCTCAATGACCTTCTTTTGAAAATATCGCGAGACACGCTTTTGATATACTGAAACATGATTGGCCGCGTTCAACCTCTTCTCGTCTAAAAGTTCCAGTTGGACTAGCAACGCCTCTCGACGTTCGTCGAGATTAAGTTCCTTATCCAGCTGCACCCTTAGGGAAGGGATTAGAATTTCATACGGGAGCACCGCTTCCATTCCATAAGTGAGGGCGAAGGGAGTCTGCCCTGTGGGAGTGCGGACGGAGGTGCGGTAGGCCCATAGAGCTTCTATCAATTTGTCGGCCCAATCAGTAAATTTATATGATTCGCATGTTTTCTTGATAATTTTGAGAAGAGTCTTGTTCGTGGCCTCAGCCTGGCCATTACCTTGGGGGTAGTATGGTGATGAATGATGCAAAACTATATTGAATTTCTTACAGAGGTCCTGGAGTTCCTGTGAGATGAATTGAGGCCCGTTGTCGGTGACGATGCTGCTTGGCACTCCGAACCGCGAGATAATATTCTTCATGATGAAGCGGCATACTGTGGTGGCTTTGATTTCTGCATAAGCTTCAGCTTCGGCCCACTTGGTGAAGTATTCTGTAGCCGTCAGAATGAAGGATTTCTGTTTAACAGCAGAGTTCGGATCGCCGAGGGGTCCGATGATGTCAAAGGCCCACATAGAAAATGGCCAGGGGGCCGTAATAGGATGAAGAGAAGAGGCCGGAGCGTGAATTTTGTCGGCATGGATTTGGCACTGAAGACACCTACGGACATAGGTAGAGCAATCTTCTTCTAGGGTTGGCCAGTAATAGCCCTGCCTAAGAATCTTCTTTGCCAAGGCCTGTCCGTTCACATGCCCTCCGCACTCGCTGGAGTGGGCTACTTCCACGACCCTCCAAGCTTCCTCGTCATCTAGACACCTCATTAGAACTCCATTCAGGTCTTCAAGGTGTCGGGCTGCAACGGACCCTTCACAAAATGTTGTTGGTAATCCCAGGTCAACGGCCCAGAGTCCCCAAGCATCGACATGGAGGATTCATGGTAGCCGAGGCCCCGGCGGCCCATCTTCCTTCCCTTGGGAACGGGGTTAGTTCTGCCCTGCAGTTGTGCGCCGAGTCCTCGGCCTGGCTGATAGCCCAATTTTAGAATTAGGTGCCACCCTTTGGAGTCTCTCATCTTGGGCTTAACCTTCACATTGATTGGGGTAGCGGTGGGTTTGCGTGACGCATACGCCCACGAATAGTTTAAGTCCATGACAGATAGAACAGGTCTGTTACTTGGCCACAGTGTGGGCAGAATCTTGGCTGCTATGGCGTCAACGTTTTGAACTGTGGAAACACTTTTCACCTTGACCACTCGCCCTTGGAATGGGAACTTCAGACACTGGTGGGCGGTCGAGGGGACGGCGTTCAAACTATTCAACCATGGACGACCCAGAATAGCTTTGAACATTGGGTCTATGTCCAACACATAAAATTCTACATCCATCACTAAGGGCCCTAGCTCGGCCTGCACAGTTACCACTCCGTGACAAGCACGTCTGGAGTTATCATATGCGGCTATCATGGTTGGTGTCGGCTTGAGCATGTCCTCTGATATATTACAAGCACGAAGGGTACTCAATGGGCAGACATTTATCGATGCCCCTGTGTCCACAAGGGCGGATTCCACGGCTGTTTTGTTTAAAGAGATGGTAATACATAACGGCATCTGCCGTGCCTCAGGAGGAGCTAGCTCTGACTCAGCAAATGCAATAGAGGGCCCCTTGGTGATCGTGGCCAAGACCGCGGGCAGGCTATCCACTGCCACATCTTCGCTCACCATAACTTTTTGTAGGAAGATCTTCAGGGCGTCTTGGTGGAGCGGCGACCTCTTGATCAATTCTAACACTGAGATTTTAGCCGGCAGCCGGTCTAAGTGCTGTAATAAGTCATATCTTGTGCTCGGCACCGGATCTATCTCCTCTGGTTCAACTGTAGGGGAGGAAACTGCAGGGTTTGGTGCAGATGCACCTGGGGAAGGAAAAATTCTCTGGAAAGGACGCCCGCTCCGAAGGGCGCATTGCGATGCTTGCACGGCCTGGACTGGACCCCCGCTTGGCCTGGTGGGGTAGGTGAATGGTGTGGAGATGGGGCTAAGGATGACTGAAGTGGGTTTAATGGGCCCTAGTGGAGGGGAAATGGGTGAAGGGTTAAGCTTAGGGGAACTGATGGGAGGCGTGGTGGGTGGTGGTGAAAGGACGGGCGGAGTAGAGGGGAATGTAGAGGGCCTAAGAGGCGACGCGGGGGAAGTGACGGGCGGTGTAGCGGCGGATCTAAGGATGGAGGGGATGGCAGATGTGGGAGAGTAGTGATGGTGTAAGGCCAAGAGGTGGGCGGGGGTCTCATCATCAAACGTCCACCCAGCGTTGGGAGCTGGGCGCTGGACCGCATTTACTTGTGCTGGAGCCGGTGCCGGCGGTTGTTGTTGCTGCGGAGGAGCGGGCTGATGCATTGGCATGGGATTTTGATGGATCCCAAGGTCTTGCTGCTGTGGTTGAGGTTGCGGTTGCTGTTGGGGCTGTTGCTGCTGCTGCTGCTGGGGTGCCGCCTGTTGCGGCCTGGCCTGTCTCTGCCTCTGCTTGATATCCTCAATTAGCTGGCGCATCTGGACCCAATCAATCCTCTGGCCCTCATGCAAATCATATACCAGGTCTCTGAATTGGTAACATCGCTCTATCGTGTGCCCCGGTTGCCGATGGAATATACAATATCGGGATTGGTCGGCAGTCGGATTCCAGTTCGGGCGTTCAGGAGGCAGCTGGAGGTCACCAGTGTACATTAGAGCAGAGAAAATATCTGGCAAGGTCTCCGGAAGAGGGGGGTAATGAGCCCTCTTTGGAGCCGGTCGAGCAGAGCCATAGGTGGGGGGTGGAGGAACATTATTGTACTGCGGGGGCCGCTGAGTCTGTTGAGGTGGCGGAGGTGCCTGTTGAGGGTATTGCGGGACTTGGAAGGCAGGCTGGGGAACTTGCGGAGCAGTGAACTGGGGGTTGCGCTGAGGCGGTGGGAAGCGGGGTGGAGCGGCGTGTTAGGGGAACTGAACGGCCTGGACTTGCTCGTTAATTTGTACCCCCTCAGTGACGGGGCCCTGGGTTTTCTTGGTGGCTTTGGGTTTCTGGGCCTCGAATAAAGAATGGATGGGGGAGTCTTTAAATTGGGTTTGGATAAACCTGGCTCTGCTGTATAGCTGGTGCATGTTTGAAATATCATTCATTGCCAGCATGTTTCTGAGAGTTGGCGTAGCATTGGAAATTAACAACTTTACTTTTTCCTCTTCTGGAATCTGCCCGGGCACCCGTGAGGCCATCTGTCTCCAGCGGTCTGCATAGGTTGCGAAGTCTTCTTCCGGCTTCATCTTCTCCGCCACCAGGTCAGTAAAAGAGTACTCGGGCCCGACCCGATCCTGAAACCTCTGTATAAACCTCTCCTTGACGGTCTTGAAATTCTCAGCTTCCTCCATAGGCACTCCAACGCGATCCCCTCCAGAGACCGGCGGAACAAATAGGCCATCAAACGATCGTCTTGCTGGAATTGCGCGGACTCGTATAAGAACTCCCGGACATGGATGAACGGGTTGCCGTTCCCATCGTATTTGCGGTACACGGGGAGCTCCGACTGGGAAGGAAAACGTAGGTCCCTGAAGTTAGGGATAGGGACATCGGCAAGAGATTGCGGGCCAACCCGCTTGTGGAGGAGGTCAATTTGTTGCTGCATAGCAGCCCACTTGTCAAGAATTTCCCGTTCCTGGGAAGGAGGAGAAGGAGCAAGAGGAGCAGCACCTGGATAGGTGACCAAAGGATAAACTGACGAAGGAGGCGGCCCGTAAGAGGGATAATGGGCTGAGGAAGGGCCCATATCCGCATGAGCCACCTGGGCCACCCCTGACTGCGACCTAGCGAGGTCCGCCGGGGCCATGAGGGCCTGAGGCGGTGGAGAAATTGTAGGGTACGGCTCAAGATAAGGAACAGAGGGGATCGGGGATTTCCCTTTATCAAGTTGCTGATGGACCGAGGTAGATGCCTGGCCCAGTTCTATGTTGGGATAACGAAAGTTCTGAGGGCGGACCGGAGTAAGGTCAATGGGAGCCACAGAGGTGGTCCCGACCACAGGAGATGAAGTGGTGACATTGGCCGTGGCATGAGCCGGAACTGAGGCCGGGGCATCACCCCCTTGCAAAGCTTGTCTGACGAGATGGAGTTGGGTGGGATCCAACTGGGCCATCATATCGAGGATCATGCTGGCTGAATTCTGATTAGGCGGGTTTGAAAAAGAGGGTCGGGGACCCTCGCCAAGAGAGGTCGGGAGTGAAGGGGTCGTCCCCTCTCCCCCTTGCAAGTGGGTGACCCTAGGTGGGTCCTCAAGGAGACCACGAGGAAGGGAGTCCTCATGGGCCGCAGAGAAGTCGTATGATGACATGGAAGAAGAAGCGGAATTGAACAAGGGGTTGGAGTAGGAATGGAAATAAGAATCCACCCTAGGAGATGATCGTGGGGGCAGAAGGCAGTCCCACATACACCAAGACACTCGCTACTAGAACGAGCAACACTAAATCAATCAAATCTACCAAGCAAGTAGTAAGCATACAATGGAGCAAGATGAGAGCAGAATCACTCAGTAATGCAATCAAGTTCTTGAAATGATGCTCGTCAGTTCCTTATATTTTTGGGTTTGAACCTTAGTGGATTAATGAAAATATCGATTCTCTCGACCACTAGGTGCCTGATTGGGATGAGAAACGAGGAACTGTGTGACTCTATCGGGACCTCTCACTCGCGAATGCAACCCTAGACTGGGGTGGATGCGGTACAACCTGCCCGGTGTCCGTGTGGGAATCCACGGCTCACGGGGGCTTACGGAGGTCCTCAGCAAGGTCCCTAGTCGGCTCCAAGGAATATGGAGACGAGAGGAAACCCTACCTCGGTAGGAATGCAACGAATATGGGAAGATATCGATGCTCCTATGCGCATCGGAGTGCATGCACAAACTAGCCTAGCAGCTATCAATCAATGAGCGAGTATACACACGAGTAATAAAAGCATGGTGATGCAATGATAATAAGAGAGCAGGGAGGAGCCAAATGAACAGCACCAGGAGCAATATATATATATCAGCCGAAAGAACTAAGCAAGATGAAACAAATGCACAGGGACAGGAGATGTGCGGCTCTCCTCTAACCGCGCTAAGTACTCAGGCGGTCAAAATCCAGCCGTAATGTATGAGCAGAAAGCAAGGGACATACCAGAAAGACGGCCGATAGTCACCCGCTCACACACTTGAACCGCCGCCTCACAGCCGCGTATCTGCCACCTAAAAAGTACAGCGTACCTGTGCCTGAGAGTGGAACGGCTGTATAAAGGCCGCTCAAACGGATGGACGGCGTACAGAGAGCCGTCTGCAACAGGAAAGGCCGGGGTAGATAAACCTGACGGCAGAGTATATGAGCGGTGGTGTATCAACTGTACATATTGGTAGACGGCCCTGGACAAACCGCATGTGCGCCAGAGGACAGAAATCGCATCCAACCTGTAAATCACTTCCAAGAAGGAAACCTTGACAACGACTAGGAAGGGTCAGCAACTCAAAAGCACGATGGGCATTAGGGGTCCCACCGTGATCGCCACAAAAGGGGGTGTAGATATATATTTCCCTCCTCTCTCCCTTTCACTAAGGGTCAAAAGTGCGTCAAGAGCATGAGACAAGTGAGAGAGGGAAGAGAAAATAGGGAATGAAGCAAAGTACCGTGATCGCCACCAAGATGCCGTACGCGACAGGCACGCCGTACCTTGGAAAATGGGGAGACACTCGCCTTAGTGCAGCGCTGAGGAATGAACGGCTCCTTTAGAACCGCCCTATGATGAGCGGTCTTACGATAGACCGCCCTAGGACGCTGCGAGGGATGCGGGAGGAACTGCTGCAGTGAGATGGACGGCGCCAGACGGACCGCGCTCCAGTGAAGGACGGTCGTGTATGCACCGCGCGTACTGATGAACGGCCGGAGGATAGCCGCTCAAGACCTTCACTCAGCAAGTTGAAAAGGGGCTCGACCTCCACTCTCTCCGGCCGGCCAGAGGGGATGGGCCTCGTGCTGATTAGATGCTGACCTGCGAAACAACGTGGAGACACAGAAGAAACACCCAGATTAGCCCTAAACAATGTAGTATGTATTCAAACGAGAATAATTAAGCATGAATCAAATGAAAAGGGGAATACCTGGGGGGTTTTAAACCCCTAGGGTGACAAAAAACGGGATGGTTGTGTGCATGATAATGAGAAGGAGGGGGGTACGCGGATGGGAACAATACATGCAATGGAAGAAAACGACAAAAGCCACGGAACGAAAGACTACGAAGACTGGGCTACTCCCTTGACCGGAGGCTCGTGCGGACGTAGAGAGCCTCCCTCCTTGGTGCTAGGTCGCTCAAAAATGTGGCAGGGCTTCGCCGTCGACCAAAATCTCCCCCCTTTTGACGTCCGGCCGTAGGGTCTATTTATAGAGCCTACCGAGCCAGCCTCGAAATTGGGGGGTTTAGATATTCTCGGGTCGAACTCACAAAAGATAATTCGTAGATAATATCATACTCTTCCATCCAGCCGAAACGGCATCAAAAATGGTTGAGTATCCGCGGAGAAATCATCAAAACAAGTTGAGGATAAAACCACGAGATAAATGGGATAAAATCGGTTGAAAATCGACAGCCGACGGCTTGAACGGTCTTACGATAGGCCGCACAAGGCATGGGCGGTCTAATTAGGACCGTCCATTCGGTCGGTGGAAATTCGAATAATCAGACTATTATCCCCAACTATCTCTCGAACCGGCCGAAATGTTCGCCGTTGGACTCTGAACATATGAACGGTTGTATATAGACCGTTTTACTTTAGGGCGGCACAAATACGACCGTTTAATCCTGTCGGTGATAATTCGAATCATTTGGATAATCCTCTGAGAAAACAGGCGTGCGTAGGACTCTGAGATACAGGCGGTTGGAACAGGCCCGTCCATGATATTGAACGGTTCTAATCACACCGCACAAAACCTGTCGGTGGATATTCAGGAAATTCTCAGAAATTAGCCAAAATATATGAACGGTCCATATTCAACCGCCCACCTTATGAACGGCTGATGTGAAACCGTTCATACCTTTGGGCACTTGATTCTTGTAAGATACGTTCAATCGAACAAAGCCAAGGCCCATTAAGCCCCGAATCACCACGGATTGCACCAAGGAGGGAGACGACCCATAAAATGAGCCCACGACATGCCACAAAAATGGCCCGATGAATGGTGAACAACTCGAGTCATCAACTAATGGGAGTAAGAGAAATGAGTCAGCTTATCGGCATAAAACGGGTGTCAACAACTGCATCAGTGCATTAAGTACTGTCATGATGGCAAAGAAGAAAGGGTCTTCGCAGATTTGCACCCCTTTGAAGTCTTCGAGTGCCATATGCTCGATGCATCCTATTATGCTAACATGCTGCAAAAAAATAAGAAGAAAGAAACTGTGACTAGTCAAGAGAAGTCGGTAGCGAAGACAGAGGATTGGTCTCCGCCGCCACCACGGGGCTGTGTCAAGAAGCATGAGGTATCCCATATCTCTCATGTTGGGGATTTTGCACGGATCACACCTCCAAGCATTCATCCCGATGATACTGATGAAGAGATGAAAGAAAAATATGCACAAGTCAGGGTACCAGAAGGGCTGGTTAAGCCAGTCGCCAGTTTGGAATGCCAGACAGTGCTGCCACTCAAGATTATGGAGGTCCCTCGTTTCTGCGAGCCTCCCATCATATTCTATACCGGGGAGCCTGTTGAGGAGGATGATCAGGACTGTATGATTCCGGAAGAATCCACAAGCCGAATGGTGCCAATCACAGGCTTGGATTACACCACACAACGGGTCTCGCAGATGTTCTCCAAACTTCAGATGCCTTCACTGCAGCCCGTTGCCTAGAAGAAAGCATTCCAAGAGCTTTGGGATCTGCCTCAGAATAATAAGGAACTAATGAAGATCACCCAACACCCGGGATTGGGCTACACTCTACAAGAATAGTATGAGGCCGAGGTAGATGTCATCTCTGCCTTCTTTTCACATAAAGATCCTCATGGGATGGGCTATGATGATTACCCCTTAGAAGATGAAGAGATTATATATCAGTCTATACCGGATGATGGGCCTTCCAATAACCAGCCCGAGGCAGAAAAGTCTGATGAAGCAAATGTATGTCGGTGCTGGGAGGAACTGTCTTGCAAGTAAGACCTGTTCCAGGCCGAAGCAAAGTTTGACACGGGAACCCCAGATGAAGACCGGATTTCTAATGATACAAGAGAATGCTTAGAGTTTGAACGTATTCTGGAAGAAGTTCGAGCTCTGCAGAATATAAATTCCCCATAGGAATCTACGCCAGCAAGGCCTCTGGAAGTGGAAGACCTAATCTTTGAGCCTTACACGGAGCCAGTCATGTCCCATGGTCAGGCTGAACAAAGCCACATGGTTTCTACCCTATATGATGGGTCATCATTGGCCGAGGTCCGACAAGAAGAATTAGAGAATTCTGAAACTGAAGAAAACTACATCCCGGGGGGTGGTGAGGACACGCGCCGCATCACTCGACGGAGCACACGGAGCTTGCCGATATCCCTTTGGCTTGGCGGCCACTTGGCGGACTAGCAGAGTCCCTTTTTATGCTTCAGGCCATGCTGGGCCTTAGTTTAGTCCCTGCGTGGACACTTTTTGCATTGTTATGGACCTTTGTAGGCCATTTGGAGCCAATTAGGCTTTAGTTGGGCCATTTTATGCTTATTAGATAGGAGAGAGGGCTATTGGGCCATTTCTTTGGTTCAATTTCTGGCCCATTTGGGCTGGCCACCCACTCCCTTGCTTAGCCCACCTAGGCTTAGGGTTTTGGGCGCCCCCACCTCTTTCCTTCCTCTTGGAAGGTGGCAGCCGCCCCTCTCCTAGATTGTAGGAAGAGGGGTGCGGCCCCTCCCCTTTCCCTTCCCCATCCGACCTCCTCCCTCCCTCCTTGGCCGCCCCCTTTCCCCAATCCATCCCTAGAATCTAGGAGTGGTTCGCACCCCCCCCCCTTTCCCCCTTGCCTTGTTGCGCACCCCCCCCCCCTTTCCCCCATGTCATGTGCGTCCCCTTTCCCCCCCCCCCTCTTGGCTAGGGTTTCAACCCTAGCATATAAAAGATCTTATGTATTTTTCTTTGAAGATAATGAAGAAATTTTGCTGATCAAGAACTTTGGTGGCTGCGCCCCCTCCTCCTCTCTCTCTCTGATCCTGCGACGGGATCACCTCGGGGTGCGACTCCCCATCCCTCGGTGCGACGCCGAGGCTTCCCCCTTCTTTATCCCCTGTCACAAGTGCACGTAGCTGTTCGCCTGAGTTCTACCCCGACTTGCAGCAGCGCCTCCGCCCAGATCCGGACGAATCTGCTCGTCCCCTTTTTTCTGGAGGTACCCCTGCGAGTCCCCGACGCGTGGGCTTTGGTTTCGCCTCGATCCGAGGTCCACATCGCCGGCATCGATTTTTCTCGTGAGATCGCGCAGGACCCCTTCCCACTGCGAGCCAGATCCTGCCTGCCATCTTGCAGAAGTTCTCCCGAGCGACAAACTCCGAGTTTGGACCTGATTTCTTCAGGGTTGGTACCTCTCGTCCTCCTCTTTCCAACGCCGCCGACCTCGCTTCGTTCCGACGTCGGTGCCGAGCGTGGCGTTGATCCTCGTGGAGCCGCGCAGATCCATCTGCACAGTCCGGCGCCGGGGACAACGACGACTTGCAGACGTTCTCCCGGCCAACCCCGGACGTATCTGGCCAAGCCGTTCGACCGGGACCTGCTGCTCTGCGTCCCCGACGTCCTCCCTCAAGCGGCGCCCCATTCGCCTTCCATAACTGCGAGTTCTCAATTTCCCCGCTCGAGTGTGCTGTTCTGCGAGCAGAAATCCCGTCGCGACTTGCAGGTGCGGCCACGGCTTCCACGGGCGGAATCTGCGTGCCCCCTTTGGCCGAGGCTTCCTCCCGTGACCCAGCTATGCGCCCTCGCTAACGGTGCCTCCATCGGACACCGGACCAGGTCGTGGGAGCCGTTACCGCCGAGTCACGCGCTGCTGCGAACTGGCAGATCACCGTCGACACCCTCCTCGCGGCCATCCCCTTCACCGAGTGCTGCCCGTCAGCCCGTGTACCGGTCGCCCCGAACAGAGTTGCTGTAGCCCGTTACCTCCCTGCGTGGAGTGGGCATTTGTTGGCCTTGTAATTATTCTTTCATTGTGTGTATCGGGGTTGTCGGTCTCGGCCGGGGTTCCTTCCCCACGCCTAGGCGTGGAGGTACGTGCGACGTTCCTTCCCTTAGCATTTGCTTTGCTAGTATGCTCTCGATTATGCCGCGTGCGAGTGTAGGATCCTAGCTACATATTCAATTCACCGTGGGTTTTGCGAGTTGAGAGCACCATTCCGTGGCCCTAGTCGAGCACCGAGCTCGGACTAGACTCCCATAGTTGCGCGTCGGCTCCCTTTGCCGCTTTGATCCACTCGTTTCCCTCATAGGGACGGCCGTGGACTTGGGTTTCTTGTTGAGAGACGCCTCTCTTCGGAGGAATAGTACGGAGGTCGATCTCTCGGCTTGCCTTGTCACGTGTGAGTGCTGGCCGCACTTGGTCTTCATCATAGGTTTAGTCCATTTGTCAGTTCCGTCCCGCATCAAATTTGGTATCAGAGCATGGTCGTCCAGTTTGTCCCTACAGACTGAGGTCCTAGGCCATGTCGAGTCATTAGATTTGCTGGAGTTCATTTGAGTCTTTAGGTTGTCTAGGGTGCATTGAGTCTCTTAGTTCATCTAGGTAACGTACCATTGCATTGTCATTTTAGGTTTGTGTCTAGTTAGAGTTTTACCCTTATCTCGTTGAGTCTTGCATGTCCAGCTTCCCGCCAGCCCCATGGCGATTCCTCGAGCCCATGCATCGTCATCCCTATTGGCCCGATTCGATGCTCTTATGGTACGACCCCTAAGTGTCGCCCCTACCACTCAGTCGTCGGGAGACCCGATCCCTATACCGATGACCGAGTCATTCCAGCGCCCTGTCATGTCCACTGCCATCCTACCTAATGGGATGCATACGGAGATCGACTTCATCAGTAGGGTGTCGTCTAACTGTGTCTCACAAGACATTGTTGAGTCACTCTCCAAGACTGGGGAGATTGTTCTCCGTGATGGTTTAGCTTTTATCGAGTTTCAACGGTGGTTTGGCCCCGTTAAATATTTCGATGGCGCTTGGTGCAAGATCAGCACACTTGCTGGTCCATGCATCATTTTAGGGCGAACTTGGTTGGAGGAAAGAAGTGCGACCATCGACCTGGATAGGAGGACTTGCACCTTACACCCATCTCACCTTCCCGGTGAGTTTGTCTTCCATGACGGCGTTACGCCGACCACCTCCATGTCATCACCTGGGTTTGTTCCAGTGAGTTACGAGGCTGAACAGGAGTTGATGGAGGAGTACCTAACTGAGGTTGAGGAGTTAGGGAGTGACCCCCCCCACATCATAGAGGACTCAGTTTCCACTCCCGAGAGAGAGGCTTCACCCTTAGACCCTCATATAGAGACATTCTTACCTTCCGAGGGTGAACTGGTCATTGGAGAGTCTTTAGCTAGCTGGCTAAGGGAGGGTCCACTTCTAGATGTCTCCATTCCTTGCTATACACCCATGGGACCAGCCCTCCCAATAATACCCCTTAACTCTTTCACACCACTTTTCGGTCCTTCTGCTTTCTTGAAAATGTGAAGGACTTCCTTAGGAGTTTAGATTATCAATGGGAGTTGACTTATATGTTGACCTTAGGGTCTGACCAACCCTATAGTCATAGCTTTACACTCCCTGCTTTGGGGTCTATTACCTCGGTCTACACCATAGGACATATCACATCCGAGGTCCTTTTATTATTTCCCATACCCATGGAGGTTGATTTTGTCCCCGCTTATGGTTTCACGGTCCCGAGGGAGGAACCTTGCCTTCCTTGCCTTCCTCATGAGCCTCTTGCCCCATACATGAGAGTGCCTGAAGGTGATTATCTGCACCTGGGCGAATGTTGCACATGGGCAAGTATTGTGAAGGGACCTGTCGGGAGGGGTCATCATTTCTTTGACCCTTTCGATCCCCTCCTAGTGAGCCTCTCGACCCATATTCTTTTCCCCACCTTGTCGAGGAGGTCCACTATCATACACCACCTAGGCCTTCTAGTCAACACCTCACCTTACCGGCATCCAGATGCCCGAGCTTAGGAGGCCAGGGACACATGTCTCTTCCCCATGTTTCTTCATGTCCACCATCATATAGGGGTTTGTCTCATATAGGGAATGCCATGAGTGAGTTTGGGCAATTTAGTCCCCATGAGTCTACCACATTCCGTAGGACACCCATGCATGATAGATACAACTTTGGTTGTCCTGGTCCTCCCCACGTTGTCAAGTCTGGTAGGTGTCATAGGCCTATTAGGTCCATATTTGGATGTCCAGGACCACCCCTGCATTCATATAGGTATGAGTCCACACAGCTAGTTCGGAGTCTACATCATCATCACCATCTTGAGGCCAGCAACGCACGTTATGAGGATTTAGCTGATGCGCATCGACGCACCCGTGAGTTCCAAGTGGGAGAGCACGTCATGATCAGGGTTAGACCTGAACGGTTCCCTCGGGGGCCGTAAAGAAACTCCAGGACCGCGGTGCAGGACCCTTCCGAGTTCTGAAACGATTAGGGTCGAATGCGTATGAGATTGAGCTGCCAGACGACTATGGGATCAGTTCGACGTTCAATGTCTCTGATCTGGTGGCATATCGGGATCCCGCGGTGATTCCCAGTGAGCTTTTTGGGCCTACCCCTCCTGTTGAGAGCATTACACCCTCTGAGCTTCCACCTCCTCCAGCCCCATTACAGACACGCGAGCATATAGATTGCATACTGGATGAGCAGGTGACCACGACCAGGAGCGGAGCCTACCAGCGCTTTCTAGTGCGTTGGAGAGGGCGCCCTGCGACAGACGACACCTGGATCACACGTGGAGAGCTGGAGCAGATCGACCCAGACCTGCTGGAGCGTTACTTGAGCGACCGTGACCCTTACTCGACGGGGTCGAGTTCTTCCCACCCGGGGAGAATTGGTGAGGACACGCGCCGCATCACTCGACGGAGCACACGGAGCTTGCCGATATCCCTTTGGCTTGGCGGCCACTTGGCGGACTAGCAGAGTCCCTTTTTATGCTTCAGGCCATGCTGGGCCTTAGTTTAGTCCCTGCGTGGACACTTTTTGCATTGTTATGGACCTTTGTAGGCCATTTGGAGCCAATTAGGCTTTAGTTGGGCCATTTTATGCTTATTAGATAGGAGAGAGGGCTATTGGGCCATTTCTTTGGTTCAATTTCTGGCCCATTTGGGCTGGCCACCCACTCCCTTGCTTAGCCCACCTAGGCTTAGGGTTTTGGGCGCCCCCACCTCTTTCCTTCCTCTTGGAAGGTGGCAGCCGCCCCTCTCCTAGATTGTAGGAAGAGGGGTGCGGCCCCTCCCCTTTCCCTTCCCCATCCGACCTCCTCCCTCCCTCCTTGGCCGCCCCCTTTCTCCAATCCATCCCTAGAATCTAGGAGTGGTTCGCACCCCCCCCCCTTTCCCCCTTGCCTTGTTGCGCACCCCCCCCCCCTTTCCCCCATGTCATGTGCGTCCCCTTTCCCCCCCCCCCTCTTGGCTAGGGTTTCAACCCTAGCATATAAAAGATCTTATGTATTTTTCTTTGAAGGATAATGAAGAAATTTTGCTGATCAAGAACTTTGGTGGCTGCGCCCCCTCCTCCTCTCTCTCTCTGATCCTGCGACGGGATCACCTCGGGGTGCGACTCCCCATCCCTCGGTGCGACGCCGAGGCTTCCCCCTTCTTTATCCCCTGTCACAAGTGCACGTAGCTGTTCGCCTGAGTTCTACCCCGACTTGCAGCAGCGCCTCCGCCCAGATCCGGACGAATCTGCTCGTCCCCTTTTTTCTGGAGGTACCCCTGCGAGTCCCCGACGCGTGGGCTTTGGTTTCGCCTCGATCCGAGGTCCACATCGCCGGCATCGATTTTTCTCGTGAGATCGCGCAGGACCCCTTCCCACTGCGAGCCAGATCCTGCCTGCCATCTTGCAGAAGTTCTCCCGAGCGACAAACTCCGAGTTTGGACCTGATTTCTTCAGGGTTGGTACCTCTCGTCCTCCTCTTTCCAACGCCGCCGACCTCGCTTCGTTCCGACGTCGGTGCCGAGCGTGGCGTTGATCCTCGTGGAGCCGCGCAGATCCATCTGCACAGTCGGCGCCGGGGACAACGACGACTTGCAGACGTTCTCCCGGCCAACCCCGGACGTATCTGGCCAAGCCGTTCGACCGGGACCTGCTGCTCTGCGTCCCCGACGTCCTCCCTCAAGCGGCGCCCCATTCGCCTTCCATAACTGCGAGTTCTCAATTTCCCCGCTCGAGTGTGCTGTTCTGCGAGCAGAAATCCCGTCGCGACTTGCAGGTGCGGCCACGGCTTCCACGGGCGGAATCTGCGTGCCCCCTTTGGCCGAGGCTTCCTCCCGTGACCCAGCTATGCGCCCTCGCTAACGGTGCCTCCATCGGACACCGGACCAGGTCGTGGGAGCCGTTACCGCCGAGTCACGCGCTGCTGCGAACTGGCAGATCACCGTCGACACCCTCCTCGCGGCCATCCCCTTCACCGAGTGCTGCCCGTCAGCCCGTGTACCGGTCGCCCCGAACAGAGTTGCTATAGCCCGTTACCTCCCTGCGTGGAGTGGGCATTTGTTGGCCTGTAATTATTCTTTCATTGTGTGTATCGGGGTTGTCGGTCTCGGCCGGGGTTCCTTCCCCACGCCTAGGCGTGGAGGTACGTGCGACGTTCCTTCCCTTAGCATTTGCTTTGCTAGTATGCTCTCGATTATGCCGCGTGCGAGTGTAGGATCCTAGCTACATATTCAATTCACCGTGGGTTTTGCGAGTTGAGAGCACCATTCCGTGGCCCTAGTCGAGCACCGAGCTCGGACTAGACTCCCATAGTTGCGCGTCGGCTCCCTTTGCCGCTTTGATCCACTCGTTTCCCTCATAGGGACGGCCGTGGACTTGGGTTTCTTGTTGAGAGACGCCTCTCTTCGGAGGAATAGTACGGAGGTCGATCTCTCGGCTTGCCTTGTCACGTGTGAGTGCTGGCCGCACTTGGTCTTCATCATAGGTTTAGTCCATTTGTCAGTTCCGTCCCGCATCAGGGGGCTTCGTCGATTTGCAAGAGGCTCCGCCCGAAGTTGAAGATGGTGGCCAGGCCACCGTTGATGAGCTCGTGGAAGTAAACTTGGGGACAGAGGAGGAACCAAGGCCAACCTTTCTCAGTGTTCTGCTGGAACCAAAGGTCCGAGAACATTACATACAATTCCTGAGGGAGTTCAAAGACTGCTTCGCTTGGACGTATGATGAAATGCCAGGGTTAAACCCCGATGTAGCACAACACCTGCTAGCGATTAATCCATAAGCCAACCCCGTAAAACAACCGCCCAGGAGGATGCGACCTGAGCTGATCAACCAAATCAATAAAGAGGTCGACAAGCTTATTGATGTTGGCTTCGTCGAAGAAAATCAGTACACTACATGGCTGGCGAACATAGTCCCCGTAAAGAAGAAAAATGGGCAGATCAGAATATGTGTTGATTTCCGAGACCTTAATAAGGCTTGTCCGAAGGATGATTTCCCAGTACCAATTACTGAAGTAATGATTGATGCAACCACTGGTCATGAAGCCCTGTCATTCATGGACGGTTCATCCGGATACAACCAAATTTGGATTGCTGAAAAAGACAGAGTACACACTGCATTCCGCACTCCAAAAGGGATATTCCACTACAAAAGAATGCCGTTTGGCCTTAAGAATGCCGGCGCTACTTACCAAAGAGCCATGACAAAAAATTTTGATGATTTGCTCTTCACGAAAGTGGAGTGCTATGTTGATGACCTGATGGTGAAGACCAGAAAGAAAGAAGATCATCTGGAGGACCTGAGGGTAGTGTTCCAAAGGTTGCGAAAATATGAGCTGAAGATGAACCCTATGAAGTGCGCCTTTGGCATGACCAGCGGAAAATTCCTTGGATTTATTGTCCGGCACAGGGGCATTGAGATTGATCCATCCAAGATCAAGGCTATTCAAGAGCTCCCTCCACCGAAGAATCTGTCTGAGCTAAGATCTCTGCAAGGGCGTCTGGCCTACATCCTACGATCTATATCAAACCTGTCGGGTCGGTGCCACCCCTTTCATAAGCTCATGATGAAAGATGTGCCGTTCATGTGGGACGACGGAGGCCAAGAGGTTTTTGAAAAGCTAAAGGAATACCTCAAGACCCCTCCAGTATTGGGGGCACCAGTCAAGGGCAGCCCTTTAATCCTCTATATAGCAGCCACGCATTGTTCGCTGGGGGCAATGTTAGCTCAAATAAATGAAGATGGAAAGGAGCAAGCCTTATATTACCTTAGCAGAAGGTTGATCAGGACTGAAGAAAGCTATACTTACATAGAGAAGACTTGCTTGGCACTGGTTTTCGCTGTTAAGAAGCTCCGACACTATATGCTGTCACATGAAATCAGATTGATATCTGCATCAGATCCGCTCAAATATATATTGACTCAGCCGGCACTCAAGGGTCGACTAGGCAAATGGGCTATGATTCTGATGGAGTTCAACATCATCTATATACCTCAAAGGGCTATAAAGGGCCAGGCTGTGGCTGATTTCTTTGCAGAGCACCCTGTACCAGAAAGCGCTATGCTCGAGACCGAGCTCCCTGATGATGAAGTGCTCGAAGCCTGTCAAACCCAGCCAATCATGTGGCAATTATACTTTGATGGGGCATCAAGAACAAAAACTGATTCCAGTGGGAAAACAAGAATATGTGCAGGGGCCGGTATTGTGCTGAAATCGCCAGAAGGAGAAGTTTTGCACACCTCATGTTCTATAAATAAGCCCTGCACCAACAATGAAGCTGAATATGAAGCTCTGATAATTGGTCTCCAGGTCGCCCTCAATATGAGTATTCGGATGCTTCAGGCATTCGGTGACTCAATGTTAGTGATAAAACAAATACAGGGAGAATTCGAAGTGCGAAAGCCAGAATTGAAACCCTATTATCAAAAGGCTATACACCTCATGGCGAATTTCTACCACATTGAGCTCAATCATGTGGGTCGGGGACACAATGCTCAAGCTGATGCACTGGCAAAGCTGGCCAGCTCACTATCAGTCCCACCAGATGAGACGCTCAACATTATTGTCATGAACAGGCAACAAGTCCCCAGCATGCTAGAAGCGTGTCCTAAAGAATATGAGATTGATGCCGTTGATAAAGTCCAGGCGTCTGATTGGAGACAGCACCTACTGCAGTGGTTCCTACACCAACAGCTGCCCAAGAACAAACAAGAGAGAATAAAACTCCTAAGGATCTATGGACACCAAAAATTGCACACCCAGATGTCCTACGCGGCCCAGCACTAACAACGGCACCAAGTGAAGAAGTCCCGTAGAGACTGGTCATCCGGACTCCCCAAATATGCACACTGCTGTGAAGCCGTCCCCGGAGTCACGACGGCGAAGAGAAACCAACCCCCGGGAAGCTCACAACCCGTGGCCCCCGAAGAAGATCAAACAAACCATAATTTTGAGCACAAAACGGGCCCAAGTTAGCCCCAGCGGCACACCCTGGTGGCCTTCAACGACACACCCAGGGTTGCCTTCAGCGGCACACCCTTGTGGTGGCCTTTAGAGGCACATCCCCTGGGAGCCCCAGCGGCACACCCAGGCCTTTAGCGGCACGCCCAGTGGGCCTTCAGCGGCACACTCTTTGGTGCCCTCCAGCGGCACACTATGAAGTACCCTCCACGACACACTTCTTATGCCCCCAGCGGCACACTATGAAGGGCCCCCAGCGGCACACTATGAAGGGCCACCCACGGCACGCTCTTTGTGCCCTTTAACGGCACACTTCTTTGGGCCTTCAGCGGCACGCCTTTTGCCCTCTTCAGCGGCACGCTTATAGTGTCTTACAGCGACATGCTTCTTCAGCCCGCCAGCGGTACAGCGTGAAGGTTTTTCAACGGCCAAACGACGTGAAGCCCATGCCCTACATATCCTTGGCGCGCAGTGAGCTGTCCGAAGTGTCAACCAACGGTTGGGCCACGCATGCTACTCCCCTGACAGCCATGATGAAAAAGGTCAAACGTCATCATGATGAAGCTGCTTCCCGCCTCCGACGGCCGTGTTCGAAGGCTCCCGTTGCTGGGAGTATAAAACCACTCCCATTCCAAACAAAAAAGAGGAGGACAACAGAGAGAGGGGATGGACACACACACAGACACGCAGAGAAAAGAGAAGAAGGGGAATAAGAAGAGAAGAAGAAGAGGGAGGCGCCTACCCTCCTGCTGCTCCGTCCACCGCCGTCCACGCAAAAATGGAAGACAAGGAAAAGAGAGAAGAAAAGAAGAGAGGAGTGAGGTTTGGGAGGGGCGGAGCCCATGCTCCGTTCCCCTTCCCACCCTGTATTTTCATTTTCTTTTCTTCTCTTTTGTTCCTTGTTTTCCCCCCCTCTCCGTTCTTGTGCTCTTTGGTTTGCCTCCTCGCCTGTAGCCTTAGCTCGGGCATGCTTTGTAATGTATACAACCGATTACGGCACTTTTTTTTATGAATGAACAAACCCCCCGCCTTGGGCCTCTATCTTTGTCTCCGTTGGGTTGAATCGTTACATGCGTTTGGTCGTCTCCTTCTTCCCCTCTAGTGGCTTGAGTTTCTTGCACCGATCTCCCCCTCTTGCCGGGGTCCTCCGTAGGGCCTTTAGCCCTTGCACTGGCTCACATGCCCAAAGGGAGCCGCCCTCCTTTCTCTTCTATGTACTCATGCCTCTGCCTCGAAGCCCTCCTCTTTGAGCGCTCTTCGGCCTGCCAACTTTCCTTGAAAGCCTGCCAAACTCAATCCCCCATCCTGGGGCACTTAGGCCTCTTTGACCGGCTCACCCTTCGGTTCTCCTAGCCAGCATTCACGTGACCCCTCCATATGCCCCCAGCGGCACACTCTTCCGGCCCTTGGCCGGCACGTCCATATGCCCCTAGCGGCACACCCTTCCGGCCTTGGCCGGCACACCCATAACAGCCCCCCAGCGGCACACCCTGTAGGCTCTTCCCCGGTGCGCCTTTGAGACCTTTCGCCGGCACACCCGTGCTCCCTTCAGCGGTACGCTTGTCGGCCCTTCAGCGGCACACCCTTGGTCTCCCTAGTCCTCAAACATCCTCTGCTCGTCCTTGGTCGGTATGCCTTGGTTAACCCCCAGTCCACCCTGTCTAGCCTTAGAGGTCTTCGGTTCATTGTTTTCCCCGTGTTTCCCGAGGTTTTATCAAGGTGTTGCCGCCCTCGGGCGCCCACCTCCAGTTGTCGGGTTCCGCCACTCCATGTGGGCGCGTTCCCTGTATCTCCCTTACGCTCGGGTTAAGGGGAGATGCTGCCGAATTTTTTTGTTAGAAACAATAACATATTGAAAGACAAAAGGAAGCAGCAAACAAATGGAACAGCCACACATTTAAAAGATAAAAGACAGCAACAAACAAACGAAAAGAACAACGGTGAAATGCCTTAACCAAAGCAAATGGAACCGCAATCAATTCAAAGAGGACCGAATCGAACGACAACTGAACAACTTGAACATCCGCCCTCACAAAAGAAAGAATGAAAATTAATCAAGAGAAGAAAAGAAGAAACCCATGCAAACTTAATAAAATCAGAAAAGAAGAAAAGAAAAGCCTTAAAACAAATAACGGAGGAGCGGACCTTCGCCGGTACGCCCGTTCCAGCCTTCACCAGTACACTTTAGCAACCTCCCAGCGGCACACCCCAATGACCCTTCAACGGTGCCCCTTTTAGCCCCTCAGCGGTACACTCCCTCAGCACTTCAGCGGCACAGCCCCAGGCTCTTCAGCGGCACACTCCCAGCCCTTCAGCGGTACACTCCCTCAACCCTTCAGCGGCACGCTCCTGCTTCAGCCCTCGGCGGCACACTCCTTGATCCTCCAGCGGTACACTCCCTGACCCTCCAGCGGTACACCCCTAGCCCTCAGCGGCACACACTTTTAACCCTCCAGCGGTACACCCCCTGGCCCCCAGCGGCACACTCCCTTGGCCCTCAGCGGCACACTCCCTTACCCCTCTAGCGGTACACTCCTTTGGCCCTCAGCGGCACACTCCCTTGGCCCTCCAGCGGCGCACTCCCATGACCCAGCGGTACACCTGAAATAATGATATTAATATGTTGGGTTCGGTGCTAGTATTCAGAGGGGGGGGGGTGAATGAATATGGCCTATAAAAATCCTTCGCTCAATTAAAAACTAGAATGCTAACAAGACAGATTAGACAATCTGAAGCTCAACTGGAATTTCGCTCTCTTGACTGATTAAAGTATTCTAAGAAAGCTAATCAATTCTTCTGCTCAATCAGAAGCCAAACACTTAGAGCGCCCCTATGCAATCATCTAGCGGAAGCAAAAACAGATAAATCAAACCACAGTGCAATAGGAGTTTTTAGGTGGTTCGGTCCTCCAGACCTACATCCACCCCACACTCAACCCGAGTGTGGCTTCACTAACAACTGGGCAACACAGCTTGCCAACAACCACTGGGCAACACAACTTTCCGTCCAGTGGAATCCACCACTGCAACCGCTGGGGATTACAGCTTACCCGTCCAGTGGAAACCTCCACTGCTCGCTGAGCAACACAGCTTGCTATCCAGTGGAAACCTCCACTGCCCGCTGAGCAACACAGCTTGCTATCCAGAGGAGTCCTCCTCTGTAAACCGCTGACTAATAGCTTGAAAGAAAATGTAAAATGGAAAACAAAAGACAAGATAACAACATCGGAAAATTGTAAACGTAAAGCACAATGTGGCTCTTAAAGAGCTGACTGGCCTGGATTTGATCCACGGTCCAGTGAAGATAGATCTTCAAACAATCTCTCTCAGTCTCTTCTTCTCACGATCTCTTTCTTTCTTTTTCTTTCTCTCTGCACTTCTCTTCTTCTTTCACTAATCTCTCACTCTCTGCTCTTCTCTTCCTTCTCTTTTCTTTCCTCTCTTGTGCTGGATCGACAGCTTCTCTTCACTCTTCCCTTTTTTTTCTCTCTGCCTCTCTTCTTCTTCTTCTTCTGGATCGTGGCTATCTGTATGGACTTTACCTCTTCGCCAACTCGATCAACCTTCTTCTGTGGAAGAAGGCTCATATATATAGCAGCAGCAACAGCATCAGCCCCGACGTGTGACCTCCACATTTCTAGCCCTAAGTATTCGGACCACGTGGCAGTCTCTCAGCAGGCTTCATTCCAGCCTCGGATCACGTGCTACCCAGTCACTCAGGAATATTTCCTCGGACCACCTTCTTCTTTTCCTGTAAGGAATTAACACGATTAAAACTCAGGGCACCAGAGCCTAAAATTGCACGAGGTGTATGATAACAGTACGAGATGCACTGAGAACGACACGAGATACAGTGGTGACAAAAACAAACACTACAAAGAGAACGACACGAGGTTCAAGGGTGACAAAACAAATACTATAAGAAGAACAACACGAAGTCACTGTAACAGAACAAACACTACGAAAAGAATGACACGGGCTGACAACAACATGAAGACGAAAACAGAAACCAACACGAAGTGTGGTTTCAACACAAGAAAGACACGAGGTCTAGGAAGAACAACACGAAGACGGAAATAACAAAGAACCGACTCGAACTAAGGACGACATGGAGACAGCACAGACACGGGCTTGAACTTAGAGAAGAGTGCACGAAGTAAAATCAACACGAAGTCAAAAGACAGACACGGCTATCACGACACGTGATGAAGCAGTGAAACCAGAGAAAGAAAAGGAAAACGACTCGAGGAACAACAGTAAGTGACACGAAGGCACAAGAGCAAACATAAAGATGATAACACGAGATGAGCAACTAAATAATGAAGAAACGACACAAGGTTCACTGGGAAACGACTCGAAGTTCATCAGAACAAATCGAGCTGCTTCAGTAAACAGCACGAAGACGATCAACAAAAATAGTTGGAACAACACGACCTTCACAAAGACAACACGAAGACTCAAATACAAAAACAGCACGAAGATGATGTATGCAACAGTGCAATCTCTAGACTTGAAATCCAAAACGAACGGCTGTACAGACTTGAAAATGTGAAGCCAATGTACAGACTTGACAGTGATCTCTGCAGCGAAGTATAGACTTAAGCAGAACTGTCAGTGTATGGACTTGAACAGTGAAGTAAGTGTACAGACTTGGTTAAAACGAGGTCCAGTGTATAGACTTGGTAAAGCATTCACAATGCAATGCGTTGACGCTACGTGAAACACAGAGTTGACGCTGTATGAAACATGGACAGTGTACAGACTTTACCCACTGTATGGACTTCATGCAATTCAAACGAATGTGAAGACTTCACTATGAAAAATGGCTGTACAAGCTTGAAAAGCTTGGCGGAGGATGTACAGACTTGGTGAGCGCCAAGTGATGTACAGACTTGGATGGCCAATGCCAATGTATAGACTTCCAACGTGAGTGACGCACTGTACAGACTTTTCAAAGGTACAGACTCTGTATAGACTTCAACTCAAACAGGCATAATGTATAGACTTTGGAGCATATGACACGGCTGTACAGACTTCACGCGTTTGACGCTGTAACATGATGCGTTGACGCTGTATAGACTTTGCCTAAGACAATGTACATACTTAGCCTAAGGCAATGCATGAACTGACGTTGTATATACTTAGCCAATGCAGTGCACTATGAATGTATGGACTTGGATAGCATGAGACGCTGGAAGAGACAGTCCAATGTATGGACTTCAACTCATGCGACCAAAGCATCAATACAATGTGCAGACTTTGTCCAAGAACATGTGCATGCATGAACGATGTATAGACTCTTAAATGCAAGCAATGCAGCAATGTATAGATAGACAGAACACATGCATTCTCCAGATAATATACCAGTCACAGTCATATGCATTATCCACAGAGTATATCAGTTATATACAATTATGTTGCTATCATTCAATACACAATATGTGTGTGACTCAAATGCACTCACTGTCTTGCTATCATCAAAACCAAATAACATTGCTATCATCAAAGCAACATAGCACATGCGTGTGCCTAAGGGGCACAACATTCTCCCCCTTTTTGATGATGGCAATAAACAGTGACAGTGACACAAAATTTTCTCCCCCTTTGACATAATCGAAAAAAGGGAGGAACAATAAGAACATGAGTGCAACATGGCAGTTTGCATGCAAGTGACTGCTAGAGCAATAAACTCCCCCTGAAGGTATGACTCCTCCTGAAGTATTTCTCCCCCTAAATAAATGCTCCTCCTTTGAGAAGGAATATGAACAGATAAACAAGGTAGAGAAGGTAGGAGGGTCACTGATGCGGGACGGGACCACGGACACGACAAGCTCGCGATCGTCCCTTAACGAGGGAAGCGTCGGATGTGCGCGGTTGAGAAACCAGCTGTGAGCTAGGGTGGTCGGCTCTCACTTGTGCCCGGATCGGGTCACGGGACGGTAACGCTCTCTCTCGCAGCAGCGGTGATATAAATAGAAAGCGAGCTAATTACCCTATCATGCTCTCTAGCAGTGGCATAAGCAAGTATATATGAAAATTAAGCAAAATGCCAAGTAAGGGAGCGAATGCGATACCTCCACGCGCTCGGGGTGGGGACGACGGACCCGGCCGAAACTCGTACTCCCGGGGAACTTAACACACAATAATTACAGCAATGGGAATATGCCCACTCCACGTAGGGAGGTAAAGGGCGACATAAATGGGCCCGGGAGGACCGAATTCGGGATGACGGGCAGCTTCGTGTGTTGATTCGGCTACACGCGTAATCACGACCGTGGGGCCCACGCGCTGTCCGGAGGGGCCGTGTGGGACCCGGTGTCACCGCTGTGGTGGGGACACTGGTAGAAGCGATCCCCGGGCTGGCGGCACGCTGGAACGGCGATCGGAGGCCGGGCGGCTCCGTTCGGTACCCGTCGGAATTACTGTCCACGGGCTGGTTGCTGCTGTTTTGCAGCGCACGCTCGGTCGAAAATGGCCGCTGTGATCAGCCCCGTCACCGGAATGCGATGAAACCAGTGCCGTTGGAAAGAGGACTCAAAATCCTCAAACGTAGGGCCAGTGGATTCCTCTGAACCTATGCGGACCAGGGCCTTAGATATTTTTCAATCTTCTGCTCCACTACTCTAGAAATCTCAGATCAGCATATCAGATCCCTGTAAAAGGCCGTTGACCGCCTACTTACAGTGGGATTCGGACTTTGAGCTCTTCTTCAAAGTTGTAGATAATCAAACCACGGAACTGGGACAATTTTGAGAATTGGAGTTGGACGTGGGGGTGATTTGATATGATTTTGGGAGTGACTAGTGGTCGGATCTGGGAACAGGTGGACAGAACTGTAGATGGGACTGAGAATGATTTTTATAAAATATGAGATGGACGAACCAAAAAGTAAGAAAAATTGTGGATGAAGGGGTGGATGGAAGGAAACGCCAGTAAAATTTTTGGGATGAAAAAAAATCAAAAAGTGGGCCTAAGACCTAAAACTCAGGGCGGGTGAAAATGGAAACAGACAGCAGATAGAACAGAAGTGGAAGAGTGGACGAAAATATAAAAATACTAAACGGGATATGAATGACAAACCAAAATTTAGGGGATGTTCTTGACACCTATGGAACACCCAGTAAAATTCCCAGCTCGATCTGAGCTCATGGCTGAGGTGGGAATTTCGTGGAAGTTGCTGTGGTACTGCGCGGACAGAACTGCAGCGGCGGCTCGATGGCGGCACGAACGGCGGCGACGGCGGCACCGATGATCATCGGAGGGTGGGGAAAGGATATACCACTCTAGAATGGAGGCTTGGGAAGGGGAGAACCAGAGGAGAGAGGGCTGGGGGCGCATCTAGCTCTTGCTCATTTAACAAAATTCTGATTTTCATTGATTTTCACATAAAAATACAATCTTTTATATGATTCCAACCAAATCAATTGTCCACCCTTAGATCTAGGGATGGGGATTGAAGGGCGGGGATTGCATGCCACAAACACAAAAAAAAACATTAAAAAATGAAGGGGGGGTGGCCTATTGACTATGGGTAGGTTTTGAATGGAAGGTTGAATGGGGGTAGGTGGGATGGGTGTAGAATGTTGACATTCTTAACCCTTTGTCTACCCATGTGGCATATGACTAGTCCACTCATCTAGAAGGCCACCTAGGCTGGTTGACCAGCCCCACATGGTCTAGGTGGACGAATGGGAAAGGGCTGAGGGCCCCCTTGCTGGTCCCATGGGCAAATTACATAGAAACCCACATAATCTACGGGAGTGACGCATTGGCCGATAAAGCCATACAATTGTGCGTATACTTTCCCATGGATAAAAAAAATAAACTAAAGGATATAAATGCAATATGAGAAGTACTAGTTCGGCGTCGATTCCCATCAACTCTCCCCGGGTGGGAGGAACTCGACCCCGTCGAGTAGGGGTAGGAATGCTCGAGTACTCCGGCGGATCTGTCACCGTGCCAAGTAACGCGGGTATGCTCCACTCCAAATGATCGGCACCTACTTATTCCATATATACTCGATATGCGAACTGCTATGGGCTAAAGGTGGTCACTCCGAAGGGGCACTCTCAAAAAGGAAGGAAGCAGCTCGAAGACTCACTAGGAATCACCGCTGAGTCCCTATAGGTGACTGATCCGGGTATAGAAGTAGAACCGATCCCATACTCATCAAGTGAGTCCAATCACCTCTTACTCATAAAAGAACGACAACGAGCTTGCACAAGACACATGCAGACTCACCATGTACTAACACACGTATGCAAACAAACCACACAAAATAAACCACACGAAGAAAAGCACATTGACTCAACTATGACCCTAGACACACCTAATGTTAGTCCGACCCGTACATGGGTGACGGCGGACCAGGACACCCGAATGTGTGCCATGCATGCATGTTATGTAGCCGGAGATGGGTGGCATGAGGTACACCTAAATGTCCAAGTATGACCTAGTCATGCATGGACGGCCCTTTGGATTTGGGAGACTTGAGAGGGCTAGGAAAGCCGGGTGTGGAAGAGCTGGGTGTAGGTGTATCGTGGACGGGCTTGGTGGGTATGGAGGACCCGGCCCGTAGGAAAGGGGTATGAAAGTGGACTTCCCCGATAAGGTATGAGGGAAGTGATGGGTCACGGGGCCCACTAGAGTAGGGGTCAAATGGGTCAAAGAATGTGTGACCCCTTGTGGTGGGTTCCCACAAGTCACGGTCCCACGTGTAGAAGTTTTGAAGGTGTGGATAATCACCTTCTTGAATTGTGATGGGTGGGACGGGGACCGTAGGCAAGAAGTATGATTCCTCCCTCGGACAAAAGGGTATGAATTCAGGCTCGTCTGGTAAGGGAAGGAGTAAGAGGACCTCTGTGGTGACACAACCCACGGTGCACTCGGAGGTAATAGTCCCGAAGGCTGGATGGGTGAAGCTAAGACTAGCGGGTTGGTCAAAGCCTCGGGCCAAAAGATGCGTCAACTCCCATTGTGAATCTAATCCCATGATAAGATCGTCCAATGTATCAACATGGTGACGAGATCGAAATGTGGTATGGAATGAGTTGACCGACACAAGAGGTAGAATGGGGTCCATGGATGGGAAGGGATGTGGGATCAAGCCATCCTTGAGCCAACTAAAAAGCGGCTCGACGATGTATAGTGTACCCGTTAGAAATATGGGTAGATCGGGCTTGGGTGGTTCCAAATGAGATGGTTCCGAATCAAGTTCGGAAATAGAGAGTGATGTCATTGGAGCTCTCATGGATGAGGAAGGAATGTCCTTCTCATGGTGAAGGGGTCCTTGGGGTGGCTCCGGGAACAACAAATCTACCCCGATACACCGATCTAGGCTAGTACTAAACCGATCTAGGCTTGTACTAAACCTTTGCACTTGCCCCATCAAGGCTTGGAACATTGCGCCCACTTCATCGGGACTATAGGTTCGGGGTATGGCCATGGTGGCTAAGAGGGGGTCGGTCCCCTAGGAATGAATATGCAAGGCCATTTTTTTTTTGTTTTAAAAGTAAAATGTGATGCTAACTAATGCACCTAGACATAACCAAAACTCAGTACATGGCGGAGTTAACCGATCCGAAGATCACTCGCGCAAGTGTGCGGCCTTCCCGATAGGCGTAGCCTAACGTTCGGACAACACCTTTTGATATACCAAGTAAAGGGATGTATGCGACCCAAAACGACTCTTTTTTGTTGTTTTAAAAATATGATGATCTTAGACTCGACGTAGACAATGAATAATGCCTAGACATAAATGACACTCTTTTTTTTTCTTTTTGACACCCTAGACTCAACCTCGCTCTGATACCAAATTGATGCGGGACGGGACCACGGACACGACAAGCTCGCGATCGTCCCTTAACGAGGGAAGCGTCGGATGTGCGCGGTTGAGAAACCAGCTGTGAGCTAGGGTGGTCGGCTCTCACTTGTGCCCGGATCGGGTCACGGGACGGTAACGCTCTCTCTCGCAGCAGCGGTGATATAAATAGAAAGTGAGCTAATTACCCTATCATGCTCTCTAGCAGTGGCATAAGCAAGTATATATGAAAATTAAGCAAAATGCCAAGTAAGGGAGCGAATGCGATACCTCCACGCGCTCGGGGTGGGGACGACGGACCCGGCCGAAACTCGTACTCCCGGGGAACTTAACACACAATAATTACAGCAATGGGAATATGCCCACTCCACGTAGGGAGGTAAAGGGCGACACAAATGGGCCCGGGAGGACCGAATTCGGGATGACGGGCAGCTTCGTGTGTTGATTCGACTACACGCGTAATCACGACCGTGGGGCCCACGCGCTGTCCGGAGGGGCCGTGTGGGACCCGGTGTCACCGCTGTGGTGGGGACACTGGTAGAAGCGATCCCCGGGCTGGCGGCACGCTGGAACGGCGATCGGAGGCCGGGCGGCTCCGTTCGGTACCCGTCGGAATTGCTGCCCACGGGCTGGTTGCTGCTGTTTTGCAGCGTACGCTCGGTCGAAAATGGCCGCTGTGATCAGCCCCGTCACCGGAATGCGATGAAACCAGTGCCGTTGGAAAGAGGACTCAAAATCCTCAAACGTAGGGCCAGTAGATTTCTCTGAACCTATGCGGACCAGGGCCTTAGATATTTTTCAATCTTCTGCTCCACTGCTCTAGAAATCTCAGATCAGCATATCAGATCCCTGTAAAAGGCCGTTGACCGCCTACTTACAGTGGGATTCAGACTTTGACCTCTTCTTCAAAGTTGTAGATAATCAAACCACGGAACTGGGAAAATTTTGAGAATTGGAGTTGGACGTGGGGGTGATTTGATAGGATTTTTGGAGTGACTAGTGGTCGGATCTGGGAATAGGTGGACAGAACTGTAGATGGGACTGAGAATGATTTTTATAAAATATGAGATGGACGAACCAAAAATTAAGAAAAATTGTGGATGAAGGGGTGGATGGAAGGAAACGCTAGTAAAATTTTTGGGATGAAAAAAAATCAAAAAGTGGGCCTAAGACCTAAAACTCAGGGCGGGTGAAAATGGAAACAGACAGCAGATAGAACAGAAGTGGAAGAGTGGACGAAAATATAAAAATACTAAACGGGATATGAATGACAAACCAAAATTTAGGGGATGTTCTTGACACCTATGGAACACCCAGTAAAATTCACAGCTCGATCTGAGCTCATGGCTGAGGTGGGAATTTCGTGGAAGTTGCTGTGGTACTGTGCGGACAGAACTGCAGCGGCGGCTCGATGGCGGCACGAACGGCGGCGGCGGCGGCACCGATGATCACCGGAGGGTGGGGAAAGGATATACCACTCTAGAATGGAGGCTTGGGAAGGGGAGAACTAGAGGAGAGAGGGCTGGGGGCGCAGCTAGCTCTTGCTCATTCAACAAAATTCTGATTTTCATTGATTTTCACATAAAAATACAATCTTTTATATGATTCCAACCAAATCAATTGTCCACCCTTAGATCTAGGGATGGGGATTGAAGGGCTGGGATTGCATGCCACAAACACAAAAAAAAACATTAAAAAATGAAGGGGGGCGGCCTATTGACTATGGGTAGGTTTTGAATGGAAGGTTGAATGGGGGTAGGTGGGATGGGTGTAGAATGTTGACATTCTTAACCCTTTGTCTACCCATGTGGCATATGACTAGTCCACTCATCTAGAAGGCCACCTAGGCTGGTTGACCAGCCCCACATGGTCTAGGTGGACGAATGGGAAAGGGTTGAGGGCCCCCTTGCTGGTCCCATGGGCAAATTACATAGAAACCCACATAATCTACGGGAGTGACGCATTGGCCGATAAAGCCATACAATTGTGCGTATACTTTCCCATGGATAAAAAAAATAAACTAAAGGATATAAATGCAATATGAGAAGTACTAGTTCGGCGTCGATTCCCATCAGTCACTTGACAACAGCTGAATCATAGGTTTAGAAAGGAAACATGATTATAAGCCACTGTTAAAAATATAAGAATCAGCAGCATACAATTTTGACAAAACTTCAGGTTTAACAGTGATAAACCTAGAGTAAAAGATCTTACCTCTGAAAAAGAGTTTATAGATTCCATTTATAGCAATGAATCTAAGGCACATGGTATTAATAGATAAGTCAGAAATAATACCCTTTTGTGATTAAGCATGGAAGATCAAGAATGGCAATTTGAATATGTATTGGAAAACATTTTCACTCATTCACTTTTGATTTTTCGAAAGGTTACAGCAGTTTGATTTTCACTTTTGAGTTTTTTTTTTTTGGAACCTGAACTAAGTAAATAGATCAGTGGCATTTATGCTGTTGACATTAGGTGTACACCTTGATCAGAGGCAGGTACCCCCAATTACTAGGCATAAACTACTAGACCTATTTCAGATCAAAACCTACAAAGGGTAGTCTTCACTTTTGACATTAAGGGTACACCTTGATTAGAGGCCAGTACCCCCAATTACTTGGTGAGAACTCCCCCTATAGATTTGACCCTTTGAACAGAGATATTCTGAAGCACTTCATGACTATGAGTTCTCCTGCTTCATTGGAGGAGATCACAATTTCTCAGTGCAATTCAGCCATTGCTCTGTCACTATGTTCAGTTCATAGCATTTTATGATCTTATTTACTGCTGCCCTTAATTCTTTTAGAGTGATTGTTTAAGACACAGTACACACTCTTATTCACCTTTTCTAGAAATTTCCAGATCAACACATTAGGCATTACAAAAACTTTTTTCTATTTTAGCCATGAGACAAAGATTAAGAGCTATAAAAGTTTTCTTTTATCTCAAATTCTGAAGTGCAGACACTTAACTCTCCAATTTATAAAGGTTAAACCTTTAGTTTTTTTCAATTTGTAAGTGTGATTCTTATAAGTGAACAATTGCAATAATCACCATTCAATGTACTAAACCAGATGCAAGGCTGTTGTTTAGTGAGACTGATGGGGAAAAGATAGCACTTGGCAATATGGCTCAATAAGCAACTGATGTCAAAGAATATGAATCATTTGAATGAGAATTACTGAGAAGTGAATAGGATTCAATGTATTGAATAGAACTTTCAGCTCCCCCTGTCATCATGATGCAAGAGATATGCTATGCAACATACTGTCCTACATGCAGACTATGCAACATCGATACATGAGACAAGTATGCAATCAATTCAGGTTTATGCATCCAATTCATGAACATTTTTATTCTTTTTCAGATTTTTCAAGATGTAATGCAGTGCAAATCAGTCTTATATGCATTGATCAATTTCATTGACAGTCATGCAAATGATGTATGCAAACACTAGACACATGCATTGACTGTGTGCACTAACTGACCCATTCAAGCTCAGTCCAAGTATGTAATCAAGCATGCAATGCATTCACACAAGACACAAGCATTACACAAAGTCTATATAGTGCATCAACTATATACACTAAAGACCATTCAAACTCAGTTCAGCAATTGGCAGGAGATGGCAACAGAAGAGCATCAGCTATATCCAAAGTAAAACTCAGTAGCTGAGTCTGGAATGCAGACTGATCAGCTAGACATGAAGAGAACATCCACAATCAATCAAGCAAATCACATGAAGCTCACATTTTCAGATAATGGAGTTTTAAAATAAAGTTCAGAACTAACCTGAAGAGTTGAATCATGGGGCTTTCATTTGAGTGCCTTGGCTAAAATACCCCTTTTATTTCTCTCACCAAGGCACACCTGCAACATATCAATCAATATGATCTTGCAGGGACCCAAGCAGTCTTGGGTCCTTTACTACCCCTATCAGGTGTTCTAAACAATTTCTTAGCAATATTGTCATCAAATTCCATTAGAGAGCAATCAGACATCGAATGTCAAAATTTCCACAATAATGACATGAACCAACAGATTTTCTGGTTCTATGATGCATATCTACAGCAACATGGGACCTATGAAACTGATCATGAATTTTTCTGTTGTAAGCATGAATTTTTGATTTACTATTGCCTGCCCACCAGCATTCAGAAGCTCGGTGGCCAGGTTTTCCACATTCAAAGCATACAAGAGTCTTTCCTTTAGAAACAGATTTGTTTCTGCCAAGAGAATTTCTATTTGAAGGGAGTTCAACAAATTTTGAATTAAAATGATCTCCCTGAGCAAACCAGCAGTCCTTGACTTGCATGCCCATACTTACCACATTCAAAGCACCTTAGGTGCTTACCTCTTGAGCCAGTGAATCCCCATGAAGGCCTAAACCAACACTCAACAGCTTTATGACCACGTTTGTTACAATTATAACACATGATATGTTGGTTTGAAGAAGACATGTTTCTTTTGGGGTGGTGATGATTATTTGAAAATATTTTATCATGCACCATATCATCACTTTTCATCACACTGCAGTCATCCATATAATGATCATGCCTACCACAGTAGTAGCAAGAGGCATCAGATTTCCTAGGAGCATGGTTTCTATCATATGAGTTCCTAGATGCATGTGAATGAGTATAGGAAGCATGAACAGTGTGTACACCATCAGACTCAACCGAGCTAGCAGATTTCTGTTCATGAGCAGGAATAGTCTTTACCTTCTTTATTTGACTCTTTCTTTTCAATTTCTGATTATCCTTAACAGGTTTTATTTATTTTTCTATTTTCTGGGCTTTGGACTGGAAAACAAATTTTGAAGGTGATTTCTGATTTTCATTTTGTTTTGGGGATTGCCTTGAAGTACCAGCTACATTAGAGCCTTTCACAAAAGTAGCATATAGCTGGTTTTTAGGAATTTCCTTAACGTCAGGACTACAGCTTGTCCCCTTTCTTTTCACAATAGTTTTTACTTTTCTTTCATTCTTAGTAGAGTTGGATGCCAAATTTTCTAGATCCTGAATCTTATTCTCCAAAGATGTTATGTGAAGTTCATAACTAGCTATTTCCTGTTCACTGCAATTAACACATTCGCTTAGAACTTGGTTTGCAGTTTTATACTTCTCAATTTCTTGTTCTAGACTGTTCAAACTTTTTGAATTTTCATCATAAACAGCTTTTCCTTTTTCTGTGGTGAGAAGTCTTTCAGACAAACCAGTGTTTAACCACTTCAGTTTTTCAACTTCAGCTTTTAATTCAGTGTTTTCTTCCTCAAGATCTCTAGTCTGAAATTCATTACCCTCACATCTCTCTCTTCCAGACATTAGCTCCAGTTTTTCAATTAATTCCTCTTCTCTTTCCTCCACTCTAATTTTCTCAGCCACCAAGTTTTTGTGATCCTCTTTAAGTGAGATAATTTGTTTACTCAGCCATTCATTCTCACTATAAAGATCTTCATTTCGTTCTCTTAGAGCTGAGCACATATGGCAGGTAAATTCAGCAGAAGAAGAATGTGAGGCCTCCCCATTGATTTCATTTATTCTACCCATAAGACTTTCATTTTTTTTTTAAATTCTTCATTCTCAAGTTTCAGTTTATCCAATTCGGAATTAACTTGAGTCAGTTCTTGCATCCCTTTTATATGTTCATTTTTCTTCTCATTCAGCTGATTCTCTATTTCTGACATTTTATCTAACCATGTTTGTTTTTCAATTTTTAGAGAATCATTTTGTTTCTTAAGATTCTGAACATCTAGCATGCAAGCATCATAAGACTTTTTCATATTTGGACAGTTTTCACAGGACTCTTTCAGATTTATTCTATCACATTTCTTTTTCAATTTTTTATTTTCAGATTTCAATTTCTTGGAAACTTCTAACAAGTTTTCATACATCTCTATCAATTCATCGAAGGAATATCCTTCTGATTCAGAGTCAGAATTTACCTTGGATGAGGAATCTTCATTATCCCGGTTGGCCATCAAACAACTATCACTCTGTTGGTTATGCGCAGAGATAACCTTGTCATATATCTCTTTTCCAGAGTTGCACCTGAGAGCAAAAGAATATACATCAGTATTAATAGTAGCTCTCAAGATATTAAGAATTATGACATTATCACGGTTCTTAAAGGTGTCCTCACTAGACCACTTGGTCTGATCTTTGGGTAATTGATGTGGGCCTTTGGATAGCAAACTCCATAATTTGGGATCAATGGAGTCTACATACACAGCTAGGCCTCCTAGCCAACTTTCAAAGTTAGAACCATCATAAATTGGAGGACGATCCATTTGGACAGATGGCAAACAGATTCAGCTCACTAAAGCAGACGACAGGAAATGCAGCAAAACCAGATGGGCAAGGTAAAGCACTAAACCGGTGAAACAAAACAACGAGCACAATACACCCACTCTGAAAATGCACCAAAAATCTAGCAGGATCCTCTGCAGATTGTTAGATCTGATAGATCAGAGACCCGCTCTGATACCAATTGTTGGGTTCTGTGCTAGTATTCAGAGGGGGGGGGTGAATGAATATGGCCTATAAAAATCCTTCGCTCAATTAAAAACTAGAATGCTAACAAGACAGATTAGACAATCTGAAGCTCAACTGGAATTTCGCTCTCTTGACTGATTAAAGTATTCTAAGAAAGCTAATCAATTCTTCTGCTCAATCAGAAGCCAAACACTTAGAGCGCCCCTATGCAATCATCTAGCGGAAGCAAATACAGATAAATCAAACCACAGTGCAATAGGAGTTTTTAGGTGGTTCGGTCCTCCAGACCTACATCCACCCCACACTCAACCCGAGTGTGGCTTCACTAACAGCTGGGCAACACAGCTTGCCAACAACCGCTGGGCAACACAGCTTGCCGTCCAGTGGAATCCACCACTGCAACCGCTGGGGATTACAGCTTACCCGTCCAGTGGAAACCTCCATTGCCCACTGAGCAACACAGCTTGCTATCCAGAGGAGTCCTCCTCTGCAAACCGCTGACTAACAGCTTGAAAGGAAATGTAAAATGGAAAACAAAAGATAAGATAACAGCATCGAAAAACTGTAAACGTAAAGCACAATGTGGCTCTTAAAGAGCTGACTGGCCTGGATTTGATCCACGGTCCAGTGAAGACAGATCTTCAAACAATCTCTCTCAGTCTCTTCTTCTCACGATCTCTTTCTTTCTTTTTCTTTCTCTCTGCACTTCTCTTCTTCTTTCACTAATCTCTCACTCTCTGCTCTTCTCTTCCTTCTCTTTTCTTTTCTCTCTTGTGCTGGATCGACAGCTTCTCTTCACTCTTCCCTTTTTTTTTCTCTCTGCCTCTCTTCTTCTTCTTCTTCTGGATCGTGGCTATCTGTATGGACTTTACCTCTTTGCCAACTCGATCAACCTTCTTCTGTGGAAGAAGGCTCATATATATAGCAGCAGCAACAGCATCAGCCCCGACGTGTGACCTCCACATTTCCAGCCCTAAGTATTCGGACCACGTGGCAGTCTCTCAGCAGGCTTCATTCCAGCCTCGGATCACGTGCTACCCAGTCACTCAGGAATATTTCCTCGGACCACCTTCTTCTTTTCCTGTAAGGAATTAACACGATTAAAACTCAGGGCACCAGAGCCTAAAACTGCACGAGGTGTATGATAACAGTACGAGATGCACTGAGAACAACACGAGATACAGTGGTGACAAAAACAAACACTACAAAGAGAACGACACGAGGTTCAAGGGTGACAAAACAAATACTATAAGAAGAACAACACGAAGTCACTGTAACAGAACAAACACTACGAAAAGAACGACACGGGCTGACAACAACACGAAGATGAAAACAGAAACCAACACGAAGTGTGGTTTCAACACAAGAAAGACACGAGGTCTAGGAAGAACAACACGAAGATGGAAATAACAAAGAACCGACTCGAACTAAGGAAGACATGGAGACAGCACAGACACGGGCTTGAACTTAGAGAAGAGTGCACGAAGTAAAATCAACACGAAGTCAAAAGACAGACACGGCTATCACGACACGTGATGAAGCAGTGAAACCAGAGAAAAGAAAAGGAAAACGACGTGAGGAACAACAGTAAGTGACACGAAGACACAAGAGCAAACATAAAGATGATAACACGAGATGAGCAACTAAATAATGAAGAAACGACACGAGGTTCACTGGGAAACGACTCGAAGTTCATCAGAACAAATCGAGCTGCTTCAGTAAACAGCACGAAGACGATCAACAAAAATAGTTGGAACAACACGACCTTCACAAAGACAACACGAAGACTCAAATACAGAAACAGCACGAAGATGATGTATGCAACAGTGCAATCTCTAGACTTGAAATCCAAAACGAACGGCTGTACAGACTTGAAAATGTGAAGCCAATGTACAGACTTGACAGTGATCTCTGCAGCGAAGTATAGACTTAAGCAGAACTGCCAGTGTATGGACTTGAACAGTGCAGTAAGTGTACAGACTTGGTTAAAACGAGGTCCAGTGTATAGACTTGGTAAAGCATTCACAATGCAATGCGTTGACGCTACGTGAAACACAGAGTTGACGCTATATGAAACATGGACAGTGTACAGACTTTACCCACTGTATGGACTTCATGCAATTCAAACGAATGTGAAGACTTCACTATGAAAAATGGCTGTACAAGCTTGAAAAGCTTGGCGGAGGATGTACAGACTTGGTGAGCGCCAAGTGATGTACAGACTTGGATGACCAATGCCAATGTATAGACTTCCAACGTGAGTGACACGCTGTACAGACTTTTCAAAGGTACAGACTCTGTATAGACTTCAACTCAAACAGGCATAATGTATAGACTTTGGAGCATATGACACGGCTGTACAGACTTCACGCGTTTGACGCTGTAACATGATGCGTTGACGCTGTACAGACTTTGCCTAAGACAATGTACATACTTAGCCTAAGACAATGCATGAACTGACGTTGTATATACTTAGCCAATGCAATGCACTATGAATGTATGGACTTGGATAGCATGAGACGCTGGAAGAGACAGTCCAATGTATGGACTTCAACTCATGCGACCAAAGCATCAATGCAATGTGCAGACTTTGTCCAAGAACATGTGCATGCATGAACGATGTATAGACTCTTAAATGCAAGTAATGCAGCAATGTATAGACAGACAGAACACATGCATTCTCCAGATAATATACCAGTCATAGTCATATGCATTATCCACATAGTATATCAGTTATATACAATTATGTTGCTATCATTCAATACACAATATGTGTGTGACTAAAATGCACTCACTGTCTTGCTATCATCAAAACCAAATAACATTGCTATCATCAAAGCAACATAGCACATGCGTGTGCCTAAGGGGCACAACATAATAAAGATAATAAGCTAAAAGAAATCCATAATAAATAAACAAATAATGATACAAAACTTAAATAATGATAATAATAACAAACTCAAAAGAAAATAGAGAAATAATAGCAAACAATAATGTTAAAAAATAATAATAAATGATAATAAATTCAAAAAGGTGAATAAATAAATAAGAATGATAAAGAAATAAGCAATAATAATAATAAGCTTAAAAGAAATAATAATAATGATAAATCGACAAATAAATGATAACAAAAATAAATAAATAATAATAACAAACTTAACAAAAAATGACAAGTAAATGAATGATAATAAAACAAACAAAAATAATAACAAACTTAATAATAACAATAGTAAATGAATAAATCACAAGAAAAATGAATAAATAGTAATAAAGAATTCACTCAAAGATATGTATAAATTAACAAATGATAATGATAACGTTTCTTAAATAATAATAAAACAATGGGATCCGCTTCGCAGCCCCGTCTCTCCCGTGACCCGGTGCCAAAGGAACAATGATGTCGCCCTTCTAGGTTGGGCCTGAGTCTTGGGAATTATCCCGAAATGGCCATAGCCCGACCTCACCTCGGGCTGATATTCCGATTAAATCGGACTTATTTCTCCGGCCGGATCCCTTCCGAGCCGCTGCTAAAATTGCCGCACGTTCGGCAGACATTTGAACGGATTCACCTCGATTCCCGCCGCGTTCTTATTACAGACCTACGTCCGAACATGAAAAGGCACGTAAGCGACCTGCATAGCCGGTGGCTCCTACCCCGATATGGTTGTGAGCCGGCATTGCTCCGGGCCAATAGCTCATCAATTTCGACCCGTTCCTATCGGGATTCGTTCCCGCCCTTCCATTAAAATTGCCGTAAACTCGGCATATATATTTGTACGGGGTTGTCCCTGCCCGCGTCGCACTTTCAATACGGGCCCTTGCCCGAACATGAAAAGGTCGACAAGTGACCAACAGAATCCAAATTAGAACGAGACGGCTCTCGCCACCCCCGGACTCCTTCCGCGTGAATATCAATAAGACCTCTGTGGGCCACACTCAGACCTCGGGCCTATCCCGATCATGGTCATAGCCTAGCTCATATCCTCGGTCTACAGCCCGCTCCTTTCGAACATATTTTCGGTTCTGGAGTCTAGTCCCGGGACTCTCCCCCGTTGCTCTCCGGCACCGGAAATATTAACGTTGCCCACGCGAGCCCCGTTTGGACCACGGGAGGCGCCCCCAATATGGTCTTGACTCGATCTCGCACCGGGCCAATAAACTCGCTGGTTTCCTGCTACACTAACTGAGATTTAACCGAATGTTTTCAGTATCTCGGAATAATGTATTTGTCATACCCCGGCGTACGTATGTTTCAGGTCCTCCCGCGACGATTACAATATTCTCAAGCCGGACTCCCGTCCGAATATTAAACGGCCTCCCGAATGACCGATATGTTTCGAACGCCCGCTTCTCCGGACACACGGCTTTTCAGCCGATTCAAGGGATATTCCCTCGTTGCCCCTTGGCACCGGAAATATTAATGACGCTCATGCAAGTCTCGTTTCGACCGCGGGGGGCCCACCGCAGTATGGTCGCAGCTTGCCCTTGCACCGGGCCAACAGATTTACCGGTTTTCGACCGCTCTAACCGAGGTTTAGCCAAACATTTTCCGTTCTTCTGAACAATAAATTACCATATCCTGGCGTACATATGCTCCGGTCTCCCCGCGATGATCGCGCTTTTCTCGAGCCGGACATTCGTCCGAAGATTAAATGGTCAGCACATGACCGACACGATCTCGAATGTTTCCTTCTCGCCCTCGCATGAGGATTTCAATACCTCGTAATAGACCTTTCATGCAATTAATTTCTTGGCCATGAGGCCCTGAATCCCGACGATTAATCAAGGGTGTTCCCTCGTATGGGGGATGTAAATGACGTCGCGGCCTTTATGGCGCGACGGGATTCGGTCCCAACGCGAACCACATAATCGTCTGACGAAGTCAGATCGAGCACACCATGGGCTCTTCGGAGCCCGAATAAATTGTCACTTCGGTGACTGGCACGCCCACACACTCAATAAACGAATAAACCAACAAGAGAATAACAGGTGAAAACAGTGTGTCCACAGGATAAAAGATTATTATGAATGCAGAAATGGAACTCTGTTCCGAATCATGGCAGACGCCCGCAAGAAGATTTTGCTTCGCTGCCTATCTACTGAAGAAGCTTGGCAAGCAATGAAAGAAATACATGCTGGGATAGCAGGGGCACACCAGGCTGGGCCTAAGATGAAGATTGAAATCAAGAAGCTGGGTTATTATTGGCCCACTATGTTTGAAGACTGTTGCCAGTTTGCAAAGTCATGCCAGAATTGCCAGGAGCATGCCACTGTACCCAGAAGGCCCTCTGTAGCTCTACACCCTACAATTCCCAGCTGGCCTTTTGCTCAGTGGGGAACTGATGTGGTCGGGCCACTACCGACTTCCTCAGCTAGACATAAGTACATCCTAGCTATAACAGACTACTTCTCCAGGTGGGCAGAAGCAGTTACACTCAGAGAAGTGACTGGTGAGTTGGTTGCCAGATTCATCAAGCACAATATCATCTTCCGGTTCGGGGACCCTAGCCGAATAATATCTGATAATGGAAGTCACTTCAAGAACTAGAAGATATATCAGCTTGCCGAGAAGTACAAAATTGAATGGAGAACCTCCACTCCTTACAATCCACAAGTAAATGGATTGGCCGAGGCCTTCAATAAGACACTATGCACCCTGCTAGCCAAGGTCGTCAGTTCTAACAAAAAGGACTGGGGCGAAAAGATGTATGAAGCATTATGGACATATCGCACTATCTATAAAACCCCCACGGGTTGCTCACCGTATTCACTGGTGTACGGCTCCGAGGCAGTAGTCCCTATAGAGCTAGAGGTACCGTCACTCAGGATTGCAGTCCAGCATGGCTTAATTCGTGACGAACGAACCAATGTTGAAAGGAGACTTGAAGAACTGGCTGAACTGGAGGGGAAGTGTCTGCAAGCCCAGAAAAATATCCAGATATACCAAGCCCGCATGGCAAATGCCTTCAATAAGCTCATCAAAGGGCGAGAATTCAAGAAAGGAGACCTGGTCATGGTGATAACTTCACATTTTCACATTTTATTTTTGAGATAATTCTAAGTAAATTGTTGATTATGTCTGAAAATGTTCACAAAAATAGACTTTTTGTTAAACACGTAAGCTCTCATGGAAAACAACTATTATTGGGAATAATTTGTAAATAATAATGAGTGCATATATGTGAATAAGATTTACATAGATTAATAGTTTGTGTTAACAACATTATCTAGAGTCACATATGCACATTTTCTAATGGCAGGTTGTTGCGGTTGGCATTTCTCACGTGGAGGTGAAGATGTTGGTATGAAATGCATAAAGCTATCATATGCATGAGTTGGCAAGTGCCATGCATGAATCATGCATGATGGTGGGATTTCCTTCACGTAAAGGGCCATGTGGGATGCATGAATCAAGCAAGGTGGCTGTGGATATCACGTGTATATATATACATGAGTTGCAACAAGATGCAATATTGGCAAGACCTTGGGCTTAATTTGAATATCAGTAACACATGCATGGCTCTGCTACTAACGTATATAGCTAGGTGGTGAGGTTTCCTTCATGAAGATGGCCAAGTGAGGTGCATGGCAGCTGGGTGTTGCGATGGCATTGGCGTATCCAAACCCACCACGTGAATAGCGGCAGCGAGGTGAGCTGGACTTGCATGGCGTCAAGGAAATAAAGAGATGGCAGATATGGATGGGTTTCACGAGGGTGCACCGTCGAAAGTGCAAGGATGCTACGAAGATGATAGAAGCCATCCGCTCAATGTGTAACAGCCCGTGAGCTTCGCTCGTGGTTTCCATGTGCATCTAACTGAATACGGAGCTAACAGCGTGAGGTTTGCGATGGGTGCTGCAGCGTTGGCATCTCTGTGGCCAATGCTGGCTTAGCTGCAAGAGGTGGCCGACTATTGCATGACCGCAGCAGCAGATGCCGTTGACGAGATAAGGAGAGACGCTCGCGTGAACTGCAACGGGATAAGACTGTTAGTAGCTCCGTGGGTGGCGCTGTGAGCGACACCGACGGGATAATGATTTCTGGCATCAAAGGCGGAGGTGGTTCCGCGGAGAAGTTGGCGTCGCCCATACCCCCATAAAAGGGAAGTGCAGGGGATGAAAAAGGGGGTTCGTGCTTGGTTTATCTTTTGAGCTTCAAGTTACTATTGTTTTTAGCCTTGGTCGCAGCTCTCTCTGGTGCAGCGTCAGCCGTTCGTAGGTGCCGTGGCGAGCTCTCCTCTGCAACATGTTTGCTGTTCAGCCCCCTGAGGTGACGAGCTTTCTCTTTGGTGGTTCTTGGCTATCCGGTGTTCCTCCGGAGTTCAGCGGCTAGAAGTGCAGCGTCGGCCACCTCTCGCGTGTGGAGGCTTCTCAGTCGCGACGTGCTCCCTATGCTGCTGTGAGCTCTCCTCAAAGCTCCTTGGCGTCCGTGGTGCGCATCTTTGTTGCAGCTGTGGCCAGTGCATCAGTTGGAGTTGCCTCCGAGCGTGGCATTGGTAGCATCCATGATGCGGGACGGGACCACGGACACGACAAGCTCGCGATTGTCCCTTAACGAGGGAAGCGTAGGATGTGCGCGGTTGAGAAACCGGCAATGAGCTAGGGTGGTCGGCTCTCTTTTGCGCCCGGATCGGGTCACGGGACGGCTTTGCTCTCTCTCGCAGCAGTGATATTATAAATTGAAGGCGAGCTAGGTATCCCTACACATGCTCTCTAGCAGCGGCTAATAAAGCATATAAAGAATTAAGCTAATGCCAAGTGTAAGGGTGAAGGCGATACCTCCACGCTCTCGGCGTGGCGAAGACGGCACCCGGCCAAAGCTCGTACTCCCGAGAACTTAGTACATTATGTTTACAGCAGTACAAATAAGCCCACTCCACGCAGGGAGGTAAAGGGCGACACAAGTGGGCCCGGGAGGACCAAGTTTGGGTTGACGGGTGGTTTCGGGCAATGCTTCGGCTTCACGCGTACTCGTGCTAGTGGGGGCCCACGTATTGACCGGAGGGGTCATGTGGGGCCTGATGACTCCTCTGTTGTGGAGACACCTGGAAAGCGTTCCCCTGGGATGGCGAGCTGCTGGAACGACCACCGGACGCCGGGCGGCCCTCGGACGACGCTCGCGGGGAACTCGGCCACAAACCTGAACTTCTGTTTGCAGGCGCGTGACTTGGAGGAAACTGCTGCTGCGATGAGCCCCGTCGTCGGAACGCGACGAAATTAGAGCCGTTGGAAAGAGGACTCAAAATACTTCAACGTAGGGGTCTTCAGAAAAAATAATCAGATCTGTATTTCTGATTGTTGAATTTACAATCTTGCTGAATTCGGGCCAGAACTGCAGGGGCAGGATCTATCTTCTCTGAAGATCGATGTTGACCGGGGATAAGACCTCTGAATCTGGCAATGATTTCTTCAGCAAAGTTGAAGGTCTCTGAGAGAGGAATCCGGGACTATTTTTGGTTTTTTGATTGGAGAAGAAATGGATTTTCTGGGATATTTTTACTAGACCTGGGTCGGATCTGGGAAACTGTGGGCAGACTGTTCTTGGGAGCTTGGACGAAATTTGAAAAATACCTAGATACCTTATCAAAAATTAAGAAAATTCCTGGTGGTAGATATATGTGGACAGAACTACCAATAAATTTGGACGACCCAACAAAAATAAAAAGATGGCTCGAATGGGGTAAACTCAGAGCTGATGAACAGTAAACAGAACCAGGACAGATCTGGAACTTGGACTTGGACGAAAATCAACAAAATAGCTAAAGGATGAATTTTGACGTGATTTTTTTTGGGGGGATAAGAGTTCTAGAGGGGAACCAACCCTGAAAGTTTGAGCTTCAGAAGATGAAGGGAGTGATAGCAGAAATTCGGAGAAGAGGAACCTATCCTGAGTGGACAGAACCACCGAAACCGTTGGCAACGACGCGTCGGCGGCGAGACGATGGCGGCGGCGATCACCGGAGTTGCTTCAGATGCTGGAGGGGATCAAGGGGGAAGGGATTACACTCTAGAAAGGGGAGAGGGGGTGGAGGAACCAGGGAGAGAGAGGGGAGGGGCGCAAATCTCACTTGGGGGCAAATGCCTATTTTCTCTTCATTTATTCATTCAATATGAAAAATACAACCTTATATAGGATGCCAACCAAACTCACCCTCAACCCTTGGATCTAGGGGTTTGGATTGAAGGGCTGGGATACAATGTGAATCACACATTAAATATATTAGTTTAATCTAATCTGACCATGCTTATTCTACCTTGGACTAGATCCATTCAAACACCACCTAATACACACCAAACATGCCTAATAAGGCCAAAAGAGGGGGCGCCCCATTCATGGGCCTCTTCTTGGGCCAAGTGTGGTTAAAGGCCATGTAACCAGCCCACCAACCATGATAGACCCTTCCAACTTAGTTGGCCCATGAAGGAGTGTAACCCAATTTGGGCCTTAAGTGCATTAATGACCCATTAACAACCTAATGACCAAATATGGCAGAAGCTCCCTAATGGACTCTACTAATGGCAACCTAGCCTTGGACTTGACATAACAAATGGCCCATTGGCTTGATATAAGCCTTACAAAGAGCCCAAAAGAAAGAAATTACATAATTACAATCTTATACAAGCCATAACACACAAATACACTTCACCCGTATATGGAAATCGCCTTTGATGCCCCATCAATTCTCCCCGGGTGGGAGGAACTCGACCCCGTCGAGTAGGGGTATGGCTGCTCCGGTCCTCCGGCGGATCCGTCACCGTGCTAAGTAGCGCGGGTATGCTCCACTCCAAGTGATCGGCACCTGCTCATTCCATATATACTCGATATACGCACTGCTATGGCTAAAGGTGGTCACTCCGAAGGGGCACTGTCAAAGGAAGGAAACAGCTCGAAGACTCACTAGGAATCACGGCTGAGTCCCTATAGGTGACTGATCCGGATATAGAAGTAAAACCGATCCCATACTCATCAAGTGAGTCCACTCGCCTCTTACTCGTAAGAGACCGACAACGAGCTTGCACAAGACACATGCAGACTCACCATGCACAGACACACGAATGCAAACCACGCAAACAATCGACTCAAAATCACCACACAAACAAACCACACAAAGAAAGCACACTGACTCATGCACGACTCTAGACTAAGGTGGTAGCATCAAACCCACTAGGTGGCGACATCCTGGGCGGCCGAAGGGTCGCCCAGCTCTTCCCCCATGGCATAGTATTCATCGGCCAGTGCCTCATCGGCCTCATAATCGACATGCTCAAGCTCGGGAGGTGCGGATCCGCCAACACCTAAGGCTAGGGTGGTGCGAGCGGGACACTCGCTGGCAATGTGGCCAAATCCATGACAGTGGAAACATTGTATTCGCGATCGACTACTCTCCCCGATAAGAGGGGCCTTACCCTTATCATCCCGCCGGGTAGGGGGTGTAGGCAACAATGGGGGAGGTGTAGGTGCCTTGGACAAGAGTGGAGGGGGTTCCGGTGCCAGAGGACGGGCTATAGGAGCTGGGGGACGGGCAAAGGGTGCCGGTGGTTGGGATGGAAATAGATCCCGGGGTGGAGGAGGGCGAGGCCGTGGAGCGAAGTGCTCCTGACGGGTGGGCTCCTGAGGTCGAGCCATGGGAGGCCGCTGATGTGGGCCTATAGAGTGACGGGGCTCGGTACTACGGAGAGGGGTGGGGCCCAACCGATGGCTAGACTCGAACTCTCCCTCAAATTGCTCCATCTCGAGAGCAACCTGGTATGCCTCTTCCAACGTCTTGGCATTGCGGCGGAAAAGCTCATACTGGTAGTGTGGCCGCAAACCACGTCGAAAGCGGGACACGGGCATGGTACTCTCCTCCGTGACACCACATCGTAGAAAGTACTCATCAAACTCCGTGATGTATTCGGAGACGGACCGGTCTCCCTGGCTAAGACTTTGCCATCTATCGATAAGTCGCTGGCGGTATGTGGGAGGAAGGTACTTTTGCCGAAGTTTATTCTTCATCTCGGCCCATGTGTCGATCGGGGGTTCTAGCCGCTGAAGTAGCAGGCTCTCCACATTCTTCCAATAGGTTTGTGCCTGCCCCATGAGTTTCACGGTGGCAAATCGGACCCTTCGACGCTCCGACATATCATACCATTCAAAATAACGGTCCATGCCAAACTCCCAATCTAGGTAGACTTTCGGATCCAAAGACCCATAAAAAGCGGGAGGGTCCGCTCGCACGGTCTTAAGGACCCTATCATCATCCTCATCTCGTTGTGGCTGAAAACCACGACGGCGTTGACCATACCCCTCGTAGGCATTGTCGGACCCATAGTCCTCGAGACCAAGGTCACGGTGCGGTAGTTGGGGAGCCCGAGGAGGGGCGGGTGGAGGAACCAGTGGTGGCTGGTTTTGGGCCGCGGGAGCGGCCTGGACTTGGGCCATGGGAGCGGGTTGGACTTGGGCCACCGCGGGAGGAGGTGCGGGTGGACCTTGGGCTGTCCCAAGAGGGTCCCCGTGTGACATCCTATCTAACCGCCCAACGAGGTCTTGGACCGACCTATCGGAGGTCTCCAAGCGTCCCTCCATGGCCCTAAGGCGACCATCCATATTATCGGAGAAAGTCCGAAAGTTAGCATCGGATTGGTCCAACCTAGTCATAATGGCCATCATCGCCTCTTGTAGGGAGTGGAAGTCTCCCGAGGTATCCCGTGGGTTGGCCATAGGTGGGGGTGGTGGGGGTGAGTACTGAGTACCCCGACGAGTGGGCATGCAAACACACCGACTAGAAGACGCCGACTAAAGCAAAACACACTAATGCAAATGATGCGCCTAGACTTAACCAAAACTCGATACGTGGCGGAGGCAATCGATCCGAAGATCACTCGCGCAAATGTGCGGCCTTCCCGATAGGCGTAGCCTAACGTTCGGACAACACCTTTTGATATACCGAGTAAAGGGATGTATGCGACCCAAAAACGACTCTTTTTGTTGTTTTGAAAATATGATGATCCTAGACTCGACTTAAACCGACTAATGACTCGATGTAAATGACACTCTTTTTTTTTTCTTTTTGACACCCTAGACTCAACCTCGCTCTGATACCAAATTGATGCGGGACGGGACCACGGACACGACAAGCTCGCGATCGTCCCTTAACGAGGGAAGCGTCGGATGTGCGCGGTTGAGAAACCGGCAATGAGCTAGGGTGGTCGGCTCTCTTTTGCGCCCGGATCGGGTCACGGGACGGCTTCGCTCTCTCTTGCAGCAGTGATATTATAAATTGAAGGCGAGCTAGGTATCCCTACACATGCTCTCTAGCAGCGGCATATAAAGCATATAAAGAATTAAGCTAATGCCAAGTGTAAGGGTGAAGGCGATACCTCCACGCTCTCGGTGTGGCGAAGACGGCACCCGGCCAAAGCTCGTACTCCCGGGAACTTAGTACATTATGTTTACAGCAGTACAAATAAGCCCACTCCACGCAGGGAGGTAAAGGGCGACACAAGTGGGCCCGGGAGGACCAAGTTCGGGTTGACGGGCGGTTTCGGGCAATGCTTCGGCTTCACGCGTACTTGTGCTAGTGGGGGCCCACGTATTGACCGGAGGGGTCGTGTGGGGCCTGATGACTCCTCTGTTGTGGAGACACCTGGAAAGCGTTCCCCTGGGATGGCGAGCTGCTGGAACGACCACCGGACGCCGGGCGGCCCTCGGACGACGCTCGCGGGGAACTCGGCCACAAACCTGAACTTCTATTTGCAGGCGCGTGACTTGGAGGAAACTGCTGCTGCGATCAGCCCCGTCGTCGGAACGCGACGAAATTAGAGCCGTTGGAAATAGGACTCAAAATACTTCAACGTAGGGGTCTTCAGAAAAAATAATCAGATCTGTATTTCTGATTGTTGAATTTACAATCTTACTGAATTCGGGCCAAAACTGCAGGGGCAGGATCTATCTTCTCTGAAGATCGACGTTGACCGGGGAGAAGACCTCTGAACCTGGCAATGATTTCTTCAGCAAAGTTGAAGGTCTCTGAGAGAGGAATCCGAGACTATTTTTGGTTTTTTGATTGGAGAAGAAATGGATTTTCTGGGATATTTTTACTAGACCTGGGTCGGATCTGGGAAACTGTGGGTAGACTGTTCTTGGGAGCTTGGACGAAATTTGAAAAATACCTAGATACCTTATCAAAAATTAAGAAAATTCCTGGTGGTAGATATATGTGGACAGAACTCCCAATAAATTTGGACGACCCAACAAAAATAAAAAGATGGCTCGAATGGGGTAAACTCAGAGCTGATGAACAGTAAACAGAACCAGGACAGATCTGGAACTTGGACTTGGACGAAAATCAAAAAATAGCTAAAGGATGAATTGTGACGTGATTTTTTTTTGGGGATAAGAGTTCTAGAGGGGAACCAACCCTGAAAGTTTGAGCTTCAGAAGATGAAGGGAGTGATAGCAGAAATTCGGAGAAGAGGAACCTGTCCTGAGTGGACAGAACCACCGAAACCGTTGGCAACGACGCGTCGGCGGCGAGACGATGGCGGCGGCGATCACCGGAGTTGCTTCAGATGCTGGAGGGGATCAAGGGGGAAGGGATTACACTCTAGAAAGGGGAGAGGGGGTGGAGGAACCAGGGAGAGAGAGGGGAGGGGCGCAAATCTCACTTGGGGGCAAATGCCTATTTTCTCTTCATTTATTCATTCAATATGAAAAATACAACCTTATATAGGATGCCAACCAAACTCACCCTCAACCCTTGGATCTAGGGGTTTGGATTGAAGGGCTGGGATACAATGTGAATCACACATTAAATATATTAGTTTAATCTAATCTGACCATGCTTATTCTACCTTGGACTAGATCCATTCAAACACCACCTAATACACACCAAACATGCCTAATAAGGCCAAAAGAGGGGGCGCCCCATTCATGGGCCTCTTCTTGGGCCAAGTGTGGTTAAAGGCCATGTAACCAGCCCACCAACCATGCTAGACCCTTCCAACTTAGTTGGCCCATGAAGGAGTGTAACCCAATTTGGGCCTTAAGTGCATTAATGACCCATTAACAACCTAATGACCCAATATGGCAGAAGCTCCCTAATGGACTCTACTAATGGCAACCTAGCCTTGGACTTGACATAACAAATGGCCCATTGGCTTGATATAAGCCTTACAAAGAGCCCAAAAGAAAGAAATTACACAATTACAATCTTATACAAGCCATAACACACAAATACACTTCACCCGTGTATGGAAATCGCCTTTGATGCCCCATCAATCCATCTGTCACTCGTGAGCTTGCCTCCTCTGCTGCGTTCGTGCCGTCCGTGGTGAGCTTCTTCTTCTGCACCGTGTGGCGTCCGTGACCGGAGAAGGGAGGTGCCGCATCCCTGTTGCGACTTCCCTTGTTGTTCAGCCACCTGCGGTGACGAGACGGATAGACAGGGAGAGAGCAGCGAAGGCCCCTTTTATGCTTCACATTCTTTTTGCTCAATATTAGTTCACATCATCATTTCAGCCCTGCCATTGTCTATGGTAGCTTCGTTGTTATAAGTTCATTTAATTAGTTTATCAGCCTTGGTTGTCTTAGGTTTGACAATTAAGTTGTAAGCATATTTTCTCTTTCAGATTCAATTTGGTGGAAGTGTTTCAATTTTATTCATTATCTTCATCTCTTGCTTCTTCTTCAAACATGGTGTCGTCTTTTTTATTGTTATCCTTGCATTTGATTACATTAGTTTTAGTCTTAGCTTCTTTTAGTCCATTTATCTAGGTTAGTTAATTTCAATTTGTTAACTCTTATTTCAGTGTGCATGTGTCATAAATTGTAATTAGAGAAATTCAAGATTTTCCACCTTAGAAATATAAATTTCCCCGTGGATTCGACTCGGACTCACCGCTTATCTATTCTCTTTAATTGATTTGTGGGCCGATAATTAAATTTGGTAGTGGATGTATTAACGGCATGCATTTTTAACTATCAATTTTTGGCGCCGTTGTCGGGGAAGTTTATGATTTTTAGGTTGTTAATCGTGTATTTTTGTACATAAATTGACACTAATAATTTCTCTTTTCTGATTTTTACAGGAAAAATAAAAAAAAAACACAAAAAGTGGTAAGTTTTCTTTGTCAATTATTTCAAAAAAAAATGAGGGAACGCTTTTCCAAGTAAGTACTCACACTTCCCTCCTTCATTTGAGTTTATTTTCTCTATTTTTCATATCTTGTGGTTAGATAGGGTCATTAAAATAAAAATAAAATAAAAATCATTTGAACTAAAAAAAAAAAATTTTCATCTCAAGATTAGCACCTACATTTCCATGCCTTAGGACATGCATCATATAGGTTAGAATTGTTCTTGTTATTTAATTTTTGTTAAATACATTTTTGAAGATTGCTGGGGCAAGGTGAGTTCTACTATCTTTTTTTTTAATCACATGACATTCATATTTGCATAGAACCCCCTGTTTGACTTTGTGGTGTTGCATTTCATTGCAAATTAATCTTAAGGGCAAAACCCATAATCACATAAGGTGGGAATTTGATCACCCTTCCTTGGCCCACAAATCACAACTCTTCATTTTGTATTTCCCAAGCCTAATAAAATCCAGTAGACATTGGCCCTAGGGTTCACATTGAGATTTGATTTCACTCAGGCCCATTATCAATTTGAAAACTGGTGTCTAGGAAAGAGGTCCGATGGCAAACGCCTTAAGTGGGATTGTGGTTTATTAATTATGACCCTACATCAGTAGGGGGAGCCTCCCACAACCCCACCTCTTTCCTGGCTAGTGGACAAATTTGGTAGCGAACTTGGGCTGGATTTAAGTTGATTTGTGAGAAAGATAACGTTAAGCCCACTTAGTGGTTGAACCCTAAGAGAAATTGTGCTTGTATCACCATCTGAGGTTGGTGTCTAGGCAAGAGGTTAAAAGGCTACGCCTAAGTGGATTCGTGGTTCATTAATTAGGAGCTTGCGAAAGCAAGGGGAACCTCCCACGATCCTACCTCTTACCTGGCCAACTTAAAGGTCGGTGTGTACAATATTACAATTAAACTTTGGGGAATTCTCACCATTTGTGCTTTTAAGTCTAAGGAGCCCTAGGTTTTGTAGGTTAATTTGTTGAACAAGTGTTTGCAATTACATATAAAAATATAAAAATAAAAATAAATAAAAACAAAAAAAATTTGAATTAATTTTTGGAGTTCATGCAGGGGAGAAGATCCCAGCATCCGCATTTAGTTGAACCTATCCAAGAAATTGAGAGAGAGATCCATCAAGCCCAAAATCCAATTCAACAAATGGCTAATCAAGGTGAATTACCCAAGCAGATGAAGGAATATTTCATTCCTTCTAGCTATCAACCTTCCACATGTATCCATCTTCCGGAAGTGCCAGCGGCCCAATATGAGATAAAATCTAGCACTATCCAAATGCTCCCTTCATTCCATGGGCTTACAAATGAAGACCCATATAAGCACCTAGATGAGTTTCTAGAGATATGCTCTACTGTGAAAATTCAGAATTTCACAGATGATGCCTTGAGGCTAACTCTCTTCCCCTTTTCTTTGAAAGACAAAGCCAAATATTGGTTAGGGACCTTAGGAAGACCCATTCGATCATGGGAGGAAATGCAAAAAGAATTTTTGAAAAAATTCTATCCTATAGGTCGGACCAATACAATGAGGAGAGCTATCACGGGTTTTTCTCAAACCCCCGGAGAATTGATCCATGAGTCTTGGGAGAGAATGAAGGAGTTATTGAGAAAATGCCCACATCATGGGCTATCAAAATGGCAAATTGTGCAGGCTTTTATGAGGATTGACTGAACCTTATAGGCAAATGGTTGATGCTTCTTGTGGAGGTGCTTTCATGAGCAAGAGTGAGGAAGAAGCTTATGCCCTCTTTGAAATGTTGAGTGAGAACTCCATCAATCATGCTTCCCTTTCTTCATATGAAAAATCAGTGGGGCCATCTAGAAAAGCTGGGATGTATGAGGTAAAAGAGAGGGAAGAATTCGAGCCTAGATTAGATGTGAATGCATTGGCCCAAAAATTAGAGAAAGTTGACCTGCTAACTCAATAAGTTGGCGAACTCATTAAGTTAAATAAACAAACTTTCAATGCTCAATCACAACCATCGTTCCACTCTCGCCAAGGTCCAGTCCAAGAGGCATGTGTGCTATGTGAAAGCTCAGCCCATCAAGTGGACGAATGCCCTGCGGCAGCTCAATTACCCCCTGCCATCCAAGAGCAAGTCTATGCAGCCCAAGGATTGTCTAAGCCCAACAATGACCCATTTTCAAACACTTACAACCCGGGCTGGAGAAATCACCCAAATTTCTCTTGGAAGTCCCAGCAAAACCAGAATTTTCCACCCAAACCCCAACCTCAGGGCCATTTTCAAAATCAAACTTTCCATAGAGGCCAATTGTCACAACAGTTACCCAATCACTCTCAACTCCCTTATGGCCAGCCATCTTATGGCCAACCCTCATTTGCTCAGCCCGCATATGGGCAATCTTCATATCCTCCTCCAGTCTACCAACCACCTATTCAACCCCCACCAGTGGCCCAAAATGATGATAGAATCAATCAATTGCAACAGCTCATTTTGGCCCAAAATCAATCTTTCCAAGTCCAAATGGCGGAGATGAAGTCCCAGATTGGCCAACTCTTGGAAACCAATGTGAGGAGAGATCCTGGCCAACTTCCAAGCCAACCCATGCCCAATCCTAGAAATTATCCTCCAGGTTTTCAACAGCAGCCCCTTCCACCTGCTCCTCAAGGGTAATTTCAACAAGGCCCAAACCCTCCAAAGGGCCCCCAATTTGAGAATGCCAAGGCCATCTCAGCCTTAAGAAGTGGTAAAACTCTGTCGGATCCTCATCAAACTCATGAATCCAATCAAGCCTCCTCCAGTCAAGCCCAAGTAGAAGAAGAGGAATCCATTACCATGCCTATAGTGGATAATGAGGGAGTAAATAAAGAAAAAGGGAAGGCAAGAACTGATGAATCACCTAAAATTTACCAGCCTAAGATTCCCTTCCCCACTGCCTTGGAAGCTAGAAAAGAAAAGAAAAAGAAGAACAATCAAACTCAGAATGAGGAATTGATGAAGTTGTTCAAACAAGTCCATATCAACATTCCTCTTCTAGATGCAATCCAACATGTTCCTGCATATGCCAAATTTCTCAAAGAAATGTGCACTCAAAAGAGGGAACCAAAGATAAATCAGAAAAGAATTTTGTTGTCTGAAGATGTAAGTGCTGTCTTACTGAACCAACTCCCTCAGAAGATGAAGGATCCTGGTGCTCCACTCATATCTTGTGTCATTGGGGGGGGTCACCTTTGAAAAGGCTTTATTGGATTTTGGAGCAAGTGTAAATCTTCTTCCGACATCTGTGTACCAAAAGTTTGGGATGGGAGAACTAAAAACAACCCCTGTCATTCTTCAATTGGCTGATCGATCTGTTAGAACACCTAGGGGGTTGGTAGAAGATGTCCTTGTCAAGATAGACACATGCTATTTTCCTGTTGACTTCTTAATCCTTGACATGGATTCTAAGTCAGATTTGGCCCAAAGCCCAATTATATTAGGCCAACCCTTCTTAGCCATAGCCAATGCCAACATCAATTGCAAGTCTGGGCTTATGGATATCTCTTTTGGAGATCAAAAGATAACCCTCAATGTCTTCAAAGCCTCTAAACACATGAGGGAGGAGGAAGATTGTTATACCATTGATGTGATAGATGAGATGATAGAGAATGACCCTCCCTTAATCCAAATTGAAAATTTTAACGAGGTTGAAGATAAAGAGCCCATTTCAGAGGTCCATGCTCTTGATCCCATCACACCTTGGCCCACTAAGCTTGAACCTTTGTCTGATTTGAAACATGAACCTTCACTTCCCTCCATCCAAGCCCCACCACAGCTAGACTTAAAACCTTTGCCAGACTCTCTAAAGTATGTCTTCTTAGGGCCTGAAGGGACTTTGCCTGTCATTATAGCATCTGATTTGACATCCACTCAGGAGAACCAGCTAATTGATGTCCTCAAAAGACATAAGGAAGCCATAGGTTGGTCAGTGGCTGATCTTAAGGGAATAAGTCCATCGGTGTGCATGCATCACATTTATTTGGAAGATAATGCAAAGCCAACTAGGGAGATACAAAGAAGACTGAACCCTTACATGAAAGAAGTGGTTAAGAAAGATGTAGTTAAGTGGCTTGATGCGGGAATCATTTATCCAATTTCTGATAGTCCATGGGTAAGTCCAACACAAGTGGTGCCCAAGAAAGCTGGGCTGACAGTGGTGAGCAATGACAAAGGAGAGTTGGTACCCACTAGATTACCCACAGGGTGGAGGGTATGCATAGACTACAGAAAATTGAACGCTGCCACTAAGAAAGACCATTTTCCTCTACCCTTCATTGACCAAATCTTGGAGAAATTAGCTGGTCAACAATATTTCTATTTTTTGGATGGTTATTCAGGATATAACCAAGTGGCCATATACCCAGGGGATCAAGAAAAGACCACATTCACATGTCCTTATGGGACATTTGCATTTAGGAGAATGCCCTTTGGGTTGTGTAATGCTCCAGCCACTTTTCAAAGATGTATGATGGCCATTTTCTCAGATATGGTGGGGGATTTCTTGAAAATTTTTATGGACGATTTCTCAGTTTTTGGCGATTCTTTTGAAACATGCCTGGAAAATCTTACAAGGATTCTTGAGAGATGCATAGAAAAGAGGTTGATTCTGAGCTGGGAGAAGAGTCACTTTATGGTGAAAGAGGGCAAAGTCTTGGGTCACATAGTTTCTCATCTGGGTATAGAGGTTGATAAGGCCAAAATTGATCTCATCTCCAATCTCCCTCCACCCACCTCAGTTAAGCAAATTCGATCTTTCCTGGGCCATGCCGGCTTCTATCGCCGGTTTATTCAAATTTTTTCCCAAATTGCCCGACCTTTAACCCTCCTCCTAGCTAAAGATGTCCCTTTCCATCTTGATGAACCATGTCTAGAAGCTTTCAATGTTTTGAAGGAGGCCCTGACCAAAGCTCCAATTCTTCAGCCACCTGATTGGTCTCTTCCCTTCGAGATCATGTGTGATGCATCTGATATTGCTATAGGTGCAGTTTTGGGGCAGAGGATTGATAAGCGTCCCGTGGTGATTTACTATGCTAGCCGCACATTTGGAGATGCTCAACTGAATTACACCATCACGGAAAAGGTACTCTTGACTGTGGTGTTTGCCCTTGAAAAATTCAGATCATATCTATTAGGGTCTAAGGTCATCATCTATTCTGATCACTCAGCCTTGAAATACTTAATGTCTAAGAAAGAAGCCAAGCCTCGTTTGATCAGATGGATCTTACTTCTGCAAGAATTTGACATTGAGATTCGGGATAAAAAAGGGTCTGAGAATGTGGTGGCTGATCATCTTTCCAGGATCCTTGTTCTAGAGAATGAGCCCATGAAAGACTATTTCCCAGATGAACAACTCTTGTCCATTAACCACATCAAATCTCCTTGGTATGCTGATATTGTTAATTATCTGGCAGTTGGATTGACCCCTGAAGGTTGGTCTAAGAATGAGAAGGATAGATTCTTTGCTCAGATAAGACATTACTTTTGGGAGGACCCAGAATTATTCCGAATCTGTGCTGATAATGTCATTCGAAGGTGTGTTCCTGAAAATGTGCATCATAGTATTCTCACATTCTGCCATACTCTAGCTTGCGGGGGACATTTTTCTGGGAAGAAAACTGCTGCGAAAGTCCTCCAGAGTGGTTTTTATTGGCCCACTCTCTTTAGAGATGCCCATGTTTTTAGTCAATCTTGCCCAAAATGTCAAACTATGGGGAATATATCTCGGAGAGACATGATGCCCTTAAACCCTATTCTTGTGGTAGAAATTTTTGATGTATGGGGAATTGATTTCATGGGACCATTCCCACCATCTTATGGGCATGAATACATTCTAGTGGCGGTTGACTATGTTTCAAAATGGATCGAAGCTGTAGCAACTAGAACCAATGACCACAAAGTGGTCATGAAATTTATGCAAAAGAACATTTTCTCTAGGTTTGGATTCCCTAGGGCCATAATTAGTGATGGCGACAATCACTTCACCAACTACCAATTCAAAAGCTTGCTTAAAAAGTATGGGATCACCCACAAAGTGGCCACACCATATCACCCCCAAACAAGTGGGCAGGTGGAAGTTTCCAACCAAGAAATCAAAAACATTTTGTAAAAGACTGTGAGGACTGATAGGAAGGACTGGGCTGAGAGATTGGATGATGCTTTGTGGGCCTACAGAACAGCTTATAAGACCCCAATTGGAATGTCACCTTTTAGATTGATTTATGGAAAAGCTTGCCACCTTCCAGTGGAGTTGGAACACAAGGCTTATTGGGCAATTAAGCAGTTTAATTTGGATTTGTCCCAAGCAGGAGCACATCGGGCCTTACAACTGAGTGAGTTGGATGAGCTACGCAGGGAATCGTATGAAAATTCTAAGATCTATAAGGCCAAAATGAAAGCTTTTCATGACAAACACATCTTTAGGAAAACATTTGAGCCTAATCAAAAGGTCTGGTTGTTCATATCTAGATTGAAACTTTTTCCTGGGAAGCTCACATCTAGATGGGATGGACCATACATTGTCGTTAATTCATTTCCACATGGTGCTGTCGAAATCTGTGACCCTAAAAGTGGCAGTACATTCAAAGTCAATGGGCAGAGACTCAAACCTTACATTGAAGGTGTCTCAAATGAAATGAATGTAGATGAGATTGAATTGACTAATACAAATTGAACTCACTGGTGTCTGGCTGAAGACATTAAACTTAGCGCTCATTGGGAGGCAACCCAATTCTTTCTTCTAAAAATAAATGATGATTGATTTTTCTTTTTAGGAACAAGGAACAAGGAGCATGGAGCAACATATCTCTACCAACAGACTTCTTCTTGCCCAGGTTGTACCTTTCCCTCTCAATGCATTCACTTCATATTGTCCTAGTTTTCTATTTTAATCATGTCATTGAGGACAATGTCACTTAAGTTGGGGGGTAGCGTAGGCTTAAATTTTCATCAAAATGTTGTAATCCTTCATGACACTCCTAACAAGCGCTTCAGGACCATTTTTCATGATAAGAAACTTGTCAAAATGATAAGGCTTAGAATATCCACTTGTGACAGCAGTGAGTTAAGGGGTGAATTAGTTGGCTATGTTTTTAGCATCTTCCTCGGAACACACTCAGATTTTTGAACTCGCACACATTTGCACACTAATGAGAATAGTGGGTATTAAGCATAAGGATGATGAGATTTTTGCTTAAAACTTAGGCGATGATTGAATATTCTGCCTAGTCATTGAAGATCAATCGTGGGGAAAAAGCTACCTGCCTACGAATAAGTGCAAAGCACCAAAAAAAAAGAAAAAAAATATGAAACAAATCATGGAAAATGCTCCTGATCTTAGTAACCGGGCCTGCTTCTCCTAAGGCAAGAGTTGAGGTTCGCGTCAAACGGTAAAGGAATGTGCAGCACCATGATAGAAAAAAATATATGAGAAAAAAAATGATGATGAAATAAGGCAGAGTGAAGCTACCTGTAATTCGAGAGTCTGATTTGCAATAGGTAGAATTGGAAATCATCGTTAAAGTGATAAATAGAAGGCTCATGCATCCAGTTGTCTGATGTCCACTAATCAAATTAGAGCACTTACACAAAGAGATACAAAAATTTATGAGTGTAACCTGAGGAAGTGTCTAATTACATGGATTGACGAAGTTTATTCCTGGCATACATTGCTTGAACTTGTAATATTCTATAGTTAAATCATGATAATCACCTTCTTGTCATGAAACATGAGTTATGAACTCTTGTTAGTCCTAAATTTATAATTTTTTTCATTGCTAAGGGACTAGCAATGAGTAAGTTGGGGGGTGCGATAACTTCATATTTTCACATTTTATTTTTGAGATAATTCTAAGTAAATTGTTGATTATGTCTGAAAATGTTCACAAAAATAGACTTTTTGTTAAACACGTAAGCTCTCATGGAAAACAACTATTATTGGGAATAATTTGTAAATAATAATGAGTGCATATATGTGAATAAGATTTACATAGATTAATAGTTTGTGTTAACAACATTATCTAGAGTCACATATGCACATTTTCTAATGGCAGGTTGTTGCGGTTGGCATTTCTCACGTGGAGGTGAAGATGTTGGTATGAAATGCATAAAGCTATCATATGCATGAGTTGGCAAATGCCATGCATGAATCATGCATGATGGTGGGATTTCCTTCACGTAAAGGGCCATGTGGGATGCATGAATCAAGCAAGGTGGCTGTGGATATCACGTGTATATATGTACATGAGTTGCAACAAGATGCAATATTGGCAAGACCTTGGGCTTAATTTGAATATCAGTAACACATGCATGGCTCTGCTACTAACGTAGCTAGGTGGTGAGGTTTCCTTCATGAAGATGGCCAAGTGAGGTGCATGGCAGCTGGGTGTTGCGATGGCATTGGCGTATCCAAACCCACCGCGTGAATAGCGACAGCGAGCTGAGCTGGACTTGCATGGCGTCAAGGAAATAAAGAGATGGCAGATATGGATGGGTTTCACGAGGGTGCACCGTCAAAAGTGCAAGGATGCTACGAAGATGATAGAAGCCATCCGCTCAATGTGTAACAGCCCGTGAGCTTCGCTCGTGGTTTCCATGTGCATCTAACTAAATACGGAGCTGACAGCGTGAGGTTTGCGATGGGTGCTGCAGCGTTGGCATCTCTGTGGCCAATGCTGGCTTAGCTGCAAGAGGTGGCTGACTATTGCATGACCGCAGCAGCAGATGCTGTTGACGAGATAAGGAGAGACGCTCGCGTGAACTGCAACGGGATAAGACTGTTGGTAGCTCCGTGGGTGGCGCTGTGAGCGACACCGACGGGATAATGATTTCTAGCATCAAAGGCGGAGGTGGTTCCGCGGAGAAGTTGGCGTCGCCCATACCCCCATAAAAGGGAAGTGCAGGGGATGAAAAAGGGGGTTCGTGCTTGGTTTATCTTTTGAGCTTCAAGTTACTATTTTTTTTAGCCTTGGTCGCAGCTCTCTCTGGTGTAGAGTCAGCCGTTCGTAGGTGCCGTGGCGAGCTCTCCTCTGCAACGTGTTTGCTGTTCAGCCCCCTGAGGTGACGATCTTTCTCTATGGTGGTTCTTGGCTATCCGGTGTTCCTCCGGAGTTCAGCGGCTAGAAGTGCAGCGTCGGCCACCTCTCGCGTGTGGAGGCTTCTCAGTCGTGACGTGCTCCCTATGCTGCTGCGAGCTCTCCTCAAAGATCCTTGGCGTCCGTGGTGCGCATCTTTGTTGCAGCTGTGGCCAGTGCATCAGTTGGAGTTGCCTCCGAGCGTGGCATTGGTAGCATCCATCTGTCACTCGTGAGCTCGCCTCCTCTGCTGCGTTCGTGCCGTCCGTGGTGAGCTTCTTCTTCTGCACCGTGTGGCGTCCGTGACCAGAGAAGGGAGGTGCCGCATCCCTATTGCGACTTCCCTTGTTGTTCAGCCACCTGCAGTGACGAGACGGATAGACAGGGGGAGAGCAGCGAAGGCCCCTTTTATGCTTCACATTCTTTTTGCTCAATATTAGTTCACATCGTCATTTCAGCCCTGCCATTGTCTATGGTAGCTTCGTTGTTATAAGTTCATTTAGTTAGTTTATCAGCCTTGGTTGTCTTAGGTTTGACAATTAAGTTGTAAGCATATTTTCTCTTTCAGATTCAATTTGGTGGAAGTGTTTCAATTTTATTCATTATCTTCATCTCTTGCTTCTTCTTCAAACTTGGTGTCGTCTTTTTTATTGTTATCCTTGCATTTGATTACATTAGTTTTAGTCTTTGCTTCTTTTAGTCCATTTATCTAGGTTAGTTAATTTCAATTTGTTAACTCTTATTTCAGTGTGCATGTGTCATAAATTGTAATTAGAGAAATTCAAGATTTTCCACCTTAGAAATATAAATTTCCCCGTGGATTCGACTCGGACTCACCGCTTATCTATTCTCTTTAATTGATTTGTGGGCCGATAATTAAATTTGGTAGTGGATGTATTAACGGCATGCATTTTTAACTATCACATGGTCAAGAAAAGGGAAGTCATACTTCCAATCCAAAGGGCAAACTTGCTGCTAACTGGCTGGGTCCATACATAGTCCAGAGGGTCTACGAGGGCGGAGCCTACGTGGTTGTCAACCATCGAGGGGAAATTCAGTTCTCGCCACTCAATGGGAAGCATCTGAAACTCTATCATGCTACACCACTGCCTGCTGGGGAAGTGGCGAATGAACAGATAAATCAAGACTGATGACAATCAGATGATGAAGCCCTATTCGGACCCTTCGTCCGGACTAGATAATAAAACTCTACTCTTCCTGGTGTTAAAAAAAATGGGACTAAAAAAATAGAGATGTCCCGCCAGACTTGTTCGGGCATTCTGAACAAGGGTAAAAATGGCCAAAACCCAGCTGTGGTGAAAACCCGAAAGGGCACTGCAGGCAAAATCGGGTACCCCGCCACGTGAAAACCCGAAAGGGTGCGTGGGCAAAAGCAAGAGGGGGCTGGCTTCGGCGAAAACCCGAAAGGGCGCTTAAGCGAGTAATGTGGTAATTTAAAGGTCCCTTTTTCACCCTTCCTAATAAAACTCCGAGAGGGACGATCATCATGAAGTCCCACCGGAAGTCCTGTCCAACAATCTTTCAGCCCTTGTCATCATTAACAAGATCGGTCGACTTACTCCTTTAACTTGGACCCTTCGTCCCTGTTAAATGAATCTACCCCTCCGGCAAACGGCTTCGTGCCTAAGCTGCTATCAGTCAGCATCAGTTCAGACCTTCCGTCTGGACTGCATGAAGAAACATCATCCTTCTTTGCGTTGATGTCTACCCCACATCAACGATAGAACTTATGCACACATTTCCCAGTGAACGGCCCCATGCTTGAGCTGCTACACAGCAACGTCACTCAGACCCTTCGTCCGAGTAGACGATGAAACCACTTTCCTTTGCGTTGATGTCTATCCCGCACCAACGATGAGATCCACATTCCCGGCAAATAGCTTCATACCCAAGCCGCCGTCCACCAACTTCAGTTCGGACCTTCCGTCTGAATTGCATGATGAAGCCCTACTCTCCTTTGCGTTGATGTTCACCCCACATCAATGAATGGCACTCCGCCCTCAATGAGCTTTATCCACCTTGGTCTAGCGGCACTCTGCCCTGACCGAGCTACCTCAAACTTGGTCCAGTGGCACTCCGCCCTGAACAAGCTACCTTCACCCTTGGACTAGTGGCATTCTGCCCTAACCAAGCTATCTTAAACTTGGTCTAGTGGCACTCCGCCCTAACCAAGCTACCTCAAACTTGGTCTAGTGGCACTCCGCCCTGATCGAGCTACCTTTACCTTGGTTTAGTGGCACTCCGCCCGGACCGAGCTACCTTCCCCTTGGTCCAGTGGCACTCCGCCCTGGCCGAGCTACTTATATCTTAGTCTAGAGGCACTCTGCTCTGACCGAGCTACCCTTATCTTGGTCTAGTGGTACTCCACCCTGATCGAGCTACCCACACCTCAGTTTAGCGGCACTCTGCCCTGGCCGAGCTTGCATATAATAAATAACATCGCCAATGCGGGTCCTACGCTCGAATCGGCTCAAATCTGTCCTTTGCGCTAGCATTACCTTCTTGCTAACGAATAAGCCTTTTCTCGACGCAAGGCCTTGTGCCCTAGTCGACTCTCTCAATATCCTCCTCTTATACGAGTTCAAAAAAAAGAGAAATAAAAAAAATGATAAAAAATGGGGCTTAAAATAGAGGTGCCCCGCCGGACTTGTCCAAAACATCTTGGACGAGTGCAAAAATGGCAAACAACCCGACAGTGGCGAAAACCCGAAAGGGCGCTACGGGCAAAATTGGGTACCCCGCCACGTGAAAACCCGAGAGGGCGCATGGGCAAAAGCGAGAGGGGGCTGGCTCCGGTGAAGACCCGAAAGGGCACTTGGGTCAGTAATGTGGTAATATAAAAGTTCACTTCATAAATCTCCTTCGGCAGCACGTCCACAGCATGTCCCACCGATGATGAAACCCCGTTGGTCATGAGGCATATCGTCTCGATCAATGCTAAAGCCCATCTCGGAGTAGACCTTCCGTCTGTTCTGATGAAACCCTTCCACTTTCTGTCTGAGACCCACCACGGTAAAACCTATCCAGTTTAGATCTTACATCTATTCTGACGAAACCTATCATATGTCCCACCGTGATAGAACCTGCTATTGATCGATTGGCACACTGCCCGATCAACGATAAAACCTAGCCGGCTTAGACCTTACGTCTATCCCGATGAAACCTATGAAATCTTTGCATTGGTATGAACCCAATACCGATGATGAAACCTGCTATTGATCGATTGGCACACTGCCCGATCAACGATGAAACCTAGCCGGCTTAGACCTTACGTCTATCCCGATGAAACCTATGAAATCTTTGCATTGGTATGAACCCAATACCGATGATGAAACCTGCTATTGATCGATTGGCACACTGCCCGATCAACGATGAAACCTAGCTGGCTTAGACCTTACGTCTATCCCAATGAAACCTATGAAATCCTTGCATCGATATAAACCCAATACCGATGATGAAACCTGCTATTGATCGATTGGCACACTGCCCGATCAACGATGAAACCTAGCCGGCTCAGACCTTACGTCTATCCCGATGAAACCTATGAAATTCTTGCATTGGTATGAACCTAATACCGATGATGAAACCTGCTATTGATCGATTGGCACACTGCCTGATCAACGATGAAACCTAGCCGGCTTAGACCTTACGTCTATCCCGATGAAACCTATGAAATCCTTGCATTGGTATGAACCCAATACCGATGATAAAATCAGCTACTGGTGGAGCGGCACATTGCCTGATCGATGCTGAAACCCATCCAGGGTAGACCTTCCGTTTGCTCTGATAAAAACACAACATATTTCCCCAAATCAATCTGGATCTTCCGTCTGGGTCAATGATAAAATCCTATTCCTTTGCGTTAATGTTCCCACATCAATGATGAAGCATACACAAGTTGAGCACGTGGTTTGACAATGTGCAAAGCCAAAATCCTAGTGCAACAAAAAAAAAGAAGAAAGATAAAATGGGGCTAAAAATAGAGATGCTCCGCCAGACTTGTTCGGGCATTCTAAACAAGGGCAAAAAGGGCCAAAACCCAGCTGTGGTGAAAACCCGAAAGGGCGCTGCAGGCAAAATCGGGTACCCCGCCACGTGAAAACCCGAAAGGGCGCGTGGGCAAAAGCAAGAGGGAGCTGGCTCCGGCGAAAACCCGAAAGGGCACTTGGGTCAGTAATGTGATAATTTAAAAAAAAAAATTCCATGCCAATGACATGCTACCTTCATCTCCCGCTATTCACAAGAAGCCTTCCATTTGTCGCTCGGCATTTTGTCCTATTAGCGATAAAACCCTCGTAGGACAGACCTCACATCTACCCTGATAAAATCTTCAGGCCCCTTTCAAAGTCCCACCAATGATAAAACCCATCACCCCTATGATGAAATCAACCATTGATCGACCGGCATTTTGCCCGATCAATGATGAAACCCTATCCAGTTTAGACCTTACGTCTATTCTGATGAAACTTATGAAATTCCTTTGCATCGATATAAACCCAATATCGATGATGAAATCAACCATTGATCGACCGGCATTTTGCCCGATCAATGATGAAACCCTATCCAGTTTAGACCTTACGTCTATTCTGATGAAACTTATGAAATTCCTTTGCATCGACATAAACCCAATATCGATGATGAAATCAACCGTTGATCGACCGGCACCTCGCCCGATCAATGATAAAACCCTATCCAGTTTAGACCTTACGTCTATTCTGATGAAACTTATGAAATCCCTTTTCATCGATATAAACCCAATATCGATGATGAAACCAGCTGTTGATCGACCGGCACCTTGCCCGATCAATGATAAAATCTTACCCAGTTTAGACCTTACGTCCATTCTGATGAAACTTATAAAATTTCTTTGCATCGATATAAACCCAATATCGATGATGAAACCAGCTATTGATTGACCGGCACCTTGTCCGATCAATGATGAAATCTGTCCAGGTCAGATCTTACGTCTTTCCTGATGAAAACCACATATGCTCTCACGTCCCACCCGCGATAAAGCTTACCCAGTCTAGACCTTACGTCTATTCTGATGAAACCTATAAAACCTCTTTGCATCGATATAAATCCAATATCGATGATAAAATCAGCCACTGGTCGATTGGCACATTGTCCCGATCAGTTTTGAAACCTACCCGGGATGGACCATTCGCCCGTTCCATATGATACTCTAACCCTTTTCATTCACATTTCTGTAAATAATCTCCCTTGCGGCACATATGGCCGAAGAAGACATTTGCTGCTACCAACGGAGTTCGGTTTAAGCACCCTCCGGATACCGTCACGCGGTGGAGCGAGTTCCCCATCCTTTCCCTGAAAGGGTGGACGTTCTCCTGCTAGGTACGGGTTATTCGCATGAGGATTGCTAAAACCACTGCCAAATCGCCATGAAGCAATGATAGTACAGCAAGTAAAGAACAATTATACATGGGACCAGCATAAAGATTCTTTTTCACTATATGAAGAAGAAAAAGAGTACAAGGGGAGCCCCTGTGGGGGGAATTGTATTACAAAAAAAAAAATAGGGAGAATAGATGTTCACTGACGCCGGAATATGTCTTCGAAGGCCAGAAGACCCACATACGGAGCAGCCCCCAACTCATGTAGACGAGCCTCCTCCTCCTGTAGCCGAGCGGACTCGTCCTGAAAAGATGCCACCTGCCCCTTCAACAGAGCTACTTCCTCTGCGAATTATGGCCGAGAGGTTGTTATCTGCGGTAGTTCAGCTCGAAGATCAGCCAGTTCTGCTTCTAGAATGTTATCCGGTTGCATATAAACTGCTCCCGCTGTGTCAGAGACTGCAGTTGGCCTTGGCACTCCTGAAGGATATAGCTCATCTTCCCCAGCTCAGATTTGCACTCTACCTTCTGCAACTTCAAAGCCATGGCAGTAAAGCTATCAAGCTAAAAGTTAAAGAAAACCAGTAGTGAAAAGCTAAGAGAGACACTTTCAGATGCTGAATGATGCACCTGCAGACACCGTGTCGCTTATCCTGCGCTTACGCCATCCGCAGGTGATGAAACTAACCGTTGATCAACCGGTTAGAAAATAGATGAAATATGTGCAGAGATAGAGATGAGATCAGAATCGGCAATGAAGACCCTTGAAGTTTCTGCAGAGTCAGAACTAAAGAGGAATCATCACTATTAGTCACCTACCCGGCTGAAGCCCTCTCCGGCCAAGCTGATGTCTGGTGTTGTCATCGCCCAGGTGGCAGTACTGATTAAAATTACAGTCTACCGACTGATGAGAACCTCCAAAATGTTCTACTGAAAACTATACTAACTCACTGATGAAGAGGCCTTCGCCTGTTCTGATGGACTCGAAGGGATAAACAGATGAAAAGGCAGGGTTGACGGCTCTGATAGTTTAAGCCCGCTAACAAAAGGAATGTAAACATCAAAAAGCCCTAAATGGGCCTATGAGTATGGCGCCGGGATCCTTTCAACAAGTCCAGTGGCACTCTTGCGCGCCGGGAAGCCTCTTCCCTTGGTTGAGGCGCGCCGAGAACACTCAAGGGGCGCGCCGAGAATCCCACTCAACCCAGGCGCATCGAGAACCACCTATCTCCGCGCCGGGAAGCTGTGGTGCGCCGAGAACTAGGCCATATGCGCCAAGAAGCCATCTAGAGCTATTAATGAAGCAGAAAATTGTTAGAAAATATGGAAAACAGATAAAAAGAACATACTGAAGCCATTACAGGAAAGCTGTCCGGCTGAAGATCAAAGAAGATCAGTATCGAGAGGCTGAGGAAGATACTCTCAGATGCTAAATGATGCACCTGCGGACACCGTGCCACTTATTCTGCGCTCACGCCATCCACAAGTGGGGGGCTGTGGACGTCAAAAAAATGATGATGATCATACGACATGCACGTCTCAGCACTCGAGAGCGAGTCGAAGACGGAAAGGCTGAATAAACCCTGTGCCTCCTCCAAGCAGGACGAATACCTACCCGGTGCTCCGCCACCCGACAAAGAATCCCCTCGTGTTGAAGAGACAGCTCCGGCTCTCCAGTCGGCATTGCCAAAGGCTGAATCAAAAGAAACTCAGGAATTCGAACACGTGTTCGGCACGCGCCGGGGATCACTCGAAGTTCCAAATCGGCATGCAGAGGCCCTGAACTAAACACCCCGACGGCGGTGCATTATGACTAAAGCAATACAGGAGGATAAGCATCCATCCGAATAGCCGCGAAGCCGAGACGAAGTCTAAACCGGCGCGCCCTTATATGGTCTTTAAACCGGCGTGCCCCTTCCAATAGCCTTAAACCGGCGCGCCCCTAAGGGGGCCTTAAGCCGGCGCGCCCTTTACAAGATGCTAGTCCGGCGCGCCCCGTGAACTCCCTTGCTTTATGTTAAAATGGCATGCTCCCGTTGAAGGGTCACCCCTTTGAATGCACTAAACCGGCGCGCCCATCTTGGAGTGCTAATACGACGCGCTTAGTTTAGAAACAAGCCTTTCTCTGAGGCCTTTATCCGGCGTGCAGTGAAGCCATCCCATCATCAATGCGGTCCCCTGTTTCCTGGGAACGGCATGATGACGAACAAGCCTAAAATGGTTAAAGCTCCCACTTCGATCCGGCGGGCAACCGAGCATATGCCGTGAATGGAAGTTCTCGAGCCCCATCCTGCCTTGTGCTCATTCCGTCCGTCGACCGGCCATTCTTCAGCAAATGATGATAGCAACGTGGCTCGCGGCGGATGTGCCAGCGGAGGAGGGGGCCATGCCTCTGCCCCTCTCCCGATCACACTGTAGCCGCGGCGGAGGTGACGTCCACGACAATGGCACTCGACACGGTGACCCCAGCGACGTCAGCAACGGCAACTGCGAACAGAACAAAAGCCATAGAAACGGGAAGCTTGCTTCCCTGCTCTCCCTATAAATACAAGCCCCAGGCAAGAAGCAAAAAAAGAGGAGGGACGCTCTACTGGCGGCGAAGCCCTGCTCCGAAGTGTGAAGAGAGATAAGAGGGTGAAAGAAAGAAGGAGAGGTGAGGGGAAGAGAGCTCGCTCCCCCCTTTGTCTTTGCATTTCCTTCCGCCCCTTTGATTTCCTTTTGGTGATCTTCATATGTAGACCTTTGTCTTCATATTCCCTTTCAATGTAAGCGGAGTTCGGTTTGTTGTGAAATGAAAGGAAAACTCCCCTTTGGGAGATCTTGATGCCCCAATCCCCCTCAATACTCGGCCCATAGTGGCTCTGTTTTTTCTCCCTACCGTCGTGTTCTTGTGTCGACTTCGGCTCTCACGTGGTCTTCAGCCACGCGATCACGGCAACCCTCGGGTCGTCGGAGTTCCTCTGTAGGGTGGCCCTCAGGACCTCCGGCCCCGAACGGGGGGAGTCGATACGATCGCAACAACCCATGGGTCACCGGTTTCCCTTGTAGGCTAGCCCTCGGGATCTCCGGCCCCTGATGGGGTAATTTTACTGGTGTCGTTGCTTAGCACACACCGGGATGTTTCGGGGCCGTCGGAGTTCTCTCCGCATGGCGCGCCCCATATTTTCCCCCAGACCCTTCCGATCTAGGGGAGGTGCTGCCCGATTTTCGTCAGGGTCAAGAACACCAAGAACAATGAATAAATGTATCATAGAATTTGCCTACGGGTGAAAGAAAAGAAACACACAGTAAAACTCTGTGAACTGAACCCCCCTGAACGAACACTTAAGCATCCACGCTAATCCACCTGAACAAACACTTAAAACACTTAAATCTTCTTTCCACAAACATAATTCATCAATAAGATGAACAAACCAATCAATAAATCAACTTACAGTTGAAGGAAAGAAGAAATAGAGCACAAACGGGTTGAAAGAAGCTATACAATGCTTAATCCGGCGCCCCCTAATCCGGCGCGGGTTAATCCGGCGCGGTACCCCCCCGCGCCGGTTTAACCCCACACTCAAAACCCATTTTTTTTTCCTTGCAGCAATCCGACGCCCCCCCTTGTATTAGTCCATTTAACCGGCGCGCCCCCCCTTCCTGGACCTTAACCGGCGCGCCCCCCCCTTGAACTCCCTTAAACCGGCGCGCCCCTTCAGCCCCCTTGAACTCCCTTAAACCGACGCGCCCTTCCCCTTGTGGCATCCTTAACCGGCGCACCCCCCTTCAATATCACTTAATCCGGCGTGCCTGGAAGAGAGAAGGTGATCAAGAAAATAAAAGAAAACATGCAATTCAAGTTAATAGAAAACTAATCAAAAGTCTCCCCTCCACTATAATCCAAATTTTGTTCCGGGGGCGCTGCCCCCGAAAACCCCCGCAAGGGGCGTTGCCCCCTTGACCCCCGCGACCTGACCGCGCAGGTCGATCCGCGTGCGAGGGCGCACGTTGCCGAGTTTTGGCTTTACACTTAACAACCCGCTCCCCCGGACTGTGCGTGAAGAGAAAAGCAATGATGCCCCGTGGTATCGGACGTGGACCACGGGATCCCCGACATGGTCATGATCCGTGCACCTCTTGGGCCGATAGTTCATCAGCTTGACCCACTTCTTCCGGGATCCGATTCCGCACCCACGTGAAGCGTGCCGTACCTATGGCAGATATCTGAATGTCTTTGTTGTTACCTTCGATGCTTCGAATATGGACTCTCGACCGAATACTGGAATTGTCTGTTAGTGACTGATATATATATATATACCGGGATCTAATCCCGCACTTTCATTAAATTCGCCGCACTCGTAGCAAGTATTTGTATGGTTTTTGAACACCGTTTTACATACCGACGCGGAGGGTTTAAATCATGTCGACCCAACTCGCATGCTTTAATGAAAAATGATCTTTAGGTCATTTGACCCCTTTTCTTGGCGATTAATCAGAGGTCTTCCCCTCTCCGAGGGGATGTAATTAACGTCACAGCCTTTATGGCGCGGCGGGTCTCCAGTCCCGACCCGATATCCACAATCGTCTGATCAGTCAGATGGAGCGCACCCCGGGCTTCGGACCACTCCAGTCTCGAAGCCCGAACACATTGTCACCTAGGTGACTGGCACGCCCTCGCACTAGATAAACCGATAAAAAGAACACCGATATCCCATGATATTTTCTTCACACACGAAATTTCAGTGCGTTCCACAGGGGCATTTGTTGACACCTGAAATATAATCAAGAACAAAGATGAGAACGAAGAGAAGATCAAATTAGAGATGAAGATCCCAGGGACTCCTGCAAAGTCAGAAGTGAAGAAGAGTCATCATTATTAGTCATCTACCGGGCCGAAGCCTTCTCCGGCCAAGCTGATGTCCGGTGTTGTCATCACTTAGGTGATAGTACTAATGAAAACTGCAGTCTATTGACTGATGAAAACCTCCAGAAATGTTCTGATGAAACTATACCAACTCACCAACAAAGAGGCCTTTGTCTGTTCCTACAGACTCGAAGGATTAGCAAGCGAAAAGATAGGCTGGATAGCTTTGACAGCTTGAACCCGCTAATAAGAGGAATTGAAGCGTCAAAAACCCTAAATGGGCCTACGATTATGGTGCCGAGATCCTCCCAAGGCCCAATTGAGCCTTGCGCGTCGGGAAGCTGACTCGCGCGTCGGGAAGCTGTGGCGCGCCGGGAAGGTATGTAACGCGTGCCAAGATATGCCCGCCGGGAAGACACTCAACATGGGATATATAAAACCCCTTTCCTCTCGAAAGAAAACAACAGAAGAACAGAAGGGAAGATAGACACACAAAAAAAGAAGAGAGAAGTCCACATCCTGCTCCAGAAAATCGGCGGTTGCTGAGAGGTCAACCGGAGAAGGAGAAGGTCTGCCAAAGGGGGAGGGAGAGGAGTCAATGCTCCGCCCTCCCCCCCTATTTTCTCCTTTCTTCTCTTCTTCTGATGTATATCCGTTCTTTCTTTCTCTTTGTTTGTATTTCCTTGCTGGGAATGTTATCCCTTTTTCTCCTCTCTTCTCGTAATCGTTTTCCCCATGCGTAACCTCGATGTACGCCAGTTCTCGGCCAGATACATTGGAAGCTGATGAGTTTCTTTGGCTTCCTTTCTAGCTGTTCCCCTTTCTTTTCCCAAGAGATGTAAATATTGGAATGCAATGATATGGCCACCCAATCAGGCGGGTGATGTTTGAATCTTCTTCTCTCTATCCTCCATTTCGATATTATCTGTTGAACTCTTAAGCCATTCTTGTGCCCTGAGTTTTGAGTTATTTATGATGTTTATTTCTGGAATGGGAATTCTGGCAGAGCCCCAATCCCCACCCTATGGATTATTGGGCTCTGCCTGCTCCCCTGCTGCTACTCAATCTCCCCATCGATCGAGTTTCACCGCTTGGCTGTGAAGACAGTCCCAGAAATCAGAGACAATCTTCTCTTGAGTCTCTGGTCTGTAGGCTATAATTGTATATATACATACACGAAAACTCAGGAGGTTTTAATGGATGATGACCTCAAGCCCCTGTCTCCCAGCAATCCCTTGACATCATAGCATCGAAACCCACAACCCAGACCATTTCATGTCTTAAACATAGCTCTAACCCGAGCCTGGATTCCAAAACATGATAGAGCAGGGTCCCCGGGCTTCCCGGCGCCCTCGGCTTCTCGGCGCAAATTCCTCTCGGCGCCATGAATAGCCCCCGGCGTGAGGTTTGGCGTGCCGAGAACCAAGGGCGCCGAGACCCTTCATTGACCAATAAAACCCACGCCGAGAACCCCCCCTTGGCCACTTTGTCTTCGCGCCGAGACCCTTTCGTTGGCCAATAAAAATCCACGCCGAGACCCCCCTCTCCTTGGCCAATAAACCCAGGCCGAGACCCATCTCTACGCCATCTTCCAATCCCTGGTCACCCTATTGTGTCGAAACAGGGAGCAGGGAGTATCCATAGGTCATCATGCACACCCTGAGAAGTAAATTAACGGGGAATGACCTCCCCTATATTACTTGGTCCCGATCCGGGTTCCTCTCTAACCCTATGAACCTAAGGAGCTCTGCCACTGCATGTGCTCCGATGGTTTCCAAGGGAATATCAACCAGTACTATGAATGCAAACAGTGTTCCCGGGCCTAGTGCCCTTCTCTTTCGGCCTTCGTCCCGGCATCCCGTGGATGATGGCCTATCTCTTCTTGGCATAGTCCAAGATAAGGGGATATGCTGCCAAAATTCGCACATATCACATCCAATAACTATGGTGTCTTCTTTAAACCCTGCCGGCCCACGGAGTTCTGCCATTATGGGTTCTCCGATGGTCCCTCGAAGGGGAATATCAACAAAACATCGTACCGGCTTATGATGTATCATGGTACATCGGTCCCTCTTCGGATTATGGGTCAAATGTACCTGATCTTTCACGGATTCCATCCTGCCGCTGCATGGATGGTTTCCTATTCCCACTTGGCATAGTCAAAGATAATGGGAACATGCTGCCAGATTTACTCCGCACCTGATATAGCCTCGCTTTATTCAGTATACTCAATGTCTTGCAGATAAATTAGCATGCTCTCATTTGGGCTTTTGCCGCCGGTCCCCTCTTACTTTGGCGTTTAATCAAGGGTTGTCCTTCTTAGGGAGGACGTAATTAACGTCGCAACCTTTATGGTATGACGGACTTTTGGTCCAGACACGATCACTCACAATCGACTGATTAGAAGTCAGATCGAGCGTACAATGAAATCGTCACATATGTGACTGGCACGCCAATAAATAAACAACAGAAATAAAAGAATAAGAATGTAAACGAAAGAAAAAGCGCGTCCACAGCTATCATGCAATGTTCATAGCCTTCCCTCTTTTTTCTTCTGTTATTTGTTGTTTGTTTTTTTTTATAGGGTTGTACAGCCTCTGAAGAAGCATGAAGAAAGGGGGAGGAGCCATGCGTAGGGCGTTGACCCCTGCGTACAAGAACCCCAAACAGAAAAGCCTACTGAAGGAGTCGACCCCTGGGGTCGACCCCCCTCTGCAGGGGCCTTCAGAACCTTTATTTTTTTTGGGCTTGTTCTTTGCTTTGCTTCGTTTTCTTCTTTCCCACTTTCTTTTGTGTTCAGTTTAATTCCCAAGGGATTTCTACTCCCGTTGACATCAATCAACCTTCTCTTCTCTTCTCTTATTCTTTCTCTTGTTCATATGATCAAGTCCACTTTTTTTATCTTGATTCACTCATCATTTTTTGGCTTTGCTATGGCCATTTTACCGTTTCCTCATTTTTTCATTGAAGTGCTGCAGCCTTGTTTTCGTCCCTTCTTTTATTTTATTCATCTCACACGATCCCCTTCATCCCTCTTGAGTTCGTTGAATATGAAATGGCGACCCAGAAGGGAAGGAAGCAGTCAAACATCAAAAAAACGAGGCATTCTGCACCTGTGGTGCAGAAGTCGACTTTCGAGTCAGTGAAAGTCGACTTCTGCACATAGGCCAGAATCACCTGGTTCTGGATAGGCATAGAAGTCGACTTTCACTGATGTGAAAGTAAACTTCTGCCTGCCAGATAGAACATGGCTTTTTGGGGGTGTCTCAGAAGTCAACTTTGGAGCCTCTGGGAGTCGACTTTCACGGAGAATTGATTATGTGAACCCTAAAATGGACCCGGTTGCTACAAGATCCGATCACGCAAGGCTAAATACGCGTAGCACGCGAGGGTTCGATCGGGTTTTCATGCGAAGGGGGGTGTGGACACCAAAAATTGCACGTCCATATGTCCCGCTGAGCCCCGCATTAATGTCAAAGTCAAAGGAAGAGGACTCAGAGAGACTGGCCATCCAGGGCTCTAGGAAGATACTACCGCCCGGCAAATCCCCGCATTTGCACGGGCACATTAAGAGACTGAGAAGTCATAGGATGTCCTCCTGATTTAACACACTGCTACGGACCCACCCTCGGGCCCCTAACGGTGAAGAAATATCTCAGAATGCACAGCTTCAAGTTCCCGAAGCAAAAGCAAAGGCCCCTGTCAAAACGGCACCTTTGGTGCCTCCAGCGGCACGGGCCTGAGGCCCTTCAGCGGCACGGCATTTCAGCTCCCAGCGGCACGGCCCTTCAGCCCTTCAGCGGCACGGCCATTTGGCCCTTCAGCGGCACGCTTCATTCAGGGTTTCACCAAGTCTGTACAGCCGTTAGCCCAAGTCGGTACGTTGGCAGTTGCACACGAAGTCTATACAGCCGTCAACTTCCAAGTCTATACATCGGTGAAGCATTGGAAGTCTATACATTGGTAGCTTTACCGATGTTGCCCCTGCAAGTCTATACATTGCAGCTAAGTTGAAGTCTGTACAGCCCTTGCTTTGCCAAAGTCTATACATTGTGAACTCTCAAGTCTGTACAGACCTTCCTTGCTCAAGTCTGTACATCGTCCAGTTGCCTTGCCAAAGTCTATACACCCGTAAGGCAAGTCTGTACAAAGTTCAGACGCGAAGTCTATACACTCATGTGGCAAGTCTGTACAGAAATCATGCACACGAAGTCTATACACTCATCTACCAAGTCTTGGCCCTTCAGCGGCACATGGTCCTTTGCCCTTCAACGGCACACCCTGGTGGCCCTCAGCGGCACATCCTCTTGTCCTTCAGCGGCACAGCCCCCTTGCCCTTCAGCGGCACAGCCCCCTTGCCCTTTAGCGGCACAGCCCCTTGGCCTTCAGCGGCACAGCCCCCTTTGCCTTCAGCGGCACAGCCCCTTGGCCTTCAATGGCACAGCCCCCTTGGCCCTCAGTGGCACAACCCCCTTGCCCTTCAGCGGCACAACCCCCTTGGCCCTCAGCGGCACAACCCCTTGGCCCTCAGCGGCACAGCCTTCCTGGCCGTTCAGCGACACGCCCTTTGGGCTCTTCAGCGGCACGCTTGCCATGTCTTCCAGGGACACGCCCTTTGGGCTCTTCAGCGGCACGCTTGCCATGTCTTCCAGCGACACACCTTTTGGCCCTCTCAGCGGCACGCTTGTTGTTCCTGCCAGCGGCACGCTGTCCAGGCTCTTCAGCGGCACGCTCCGGCAGGACGACGTGATGCCCATGCCCTATAGATCCTTGGCGCGCAGTGAGCTGTCAGAGGTGTCGATCGGAGGCTGAGCCACGCATGCTACTCCTCTGCCACCAAGGACGGGGAGGTCAAACCCCATTCAATGCCCGTCACCTCCCGCCACCGTCGTTCACGCCCGAACGCTCCCGCCGCTGGGGTATAAAACGCCCCCCTTCTTCGGCCAAAAAAAGGCGAACAGAGGGGAGGGGAGAGGCATACAGATACAGACAGACACACACAGAAGAGAAGAAGAGAAGAGAAGAAGGGAAGAAGAGAAGAAGGGAAAGAAGAAGAGAAGAAGAAGAGGGAGTCGTCTGCCCTCCGGCCGCTCCACCCACCACCGCCGTCTGTGCGAAGAAGAGAAGAAGAGGAAAAGAAGAAGAGGAGGAGGGGAAGCTTTGACTCCCCCCCCCCCCCCCCCCGCGCTGCTCCGTCCACCATCGTCCGCACGAAGAGAAGAGAAGAAGGAGAAGAAAAGAAGAAGGAGGGAGCTCCGCCGTGAAGCCCCGACGATCACCAAAAGGGAGAGAGCTGAGAAAGGGAGAGAGAGAGAGCATGTACTAGAGGGGAAGGGGAAGTGCAGCGAGCCGTCACCCCTGCTCGACCCCAGCTCATCCCTTTTCTTTCCCCCCTTTGCTTTTCTTTCCTTCTCCTCCGTTGTGCCTCATGTTCCAGCGTTCTGAGGTGTGTGTAGTCTGTTGCGTCCTTTGTCGGCTATGAATAAAATCGCTCTTTTGAGTTCTTTCTTCTTACCGTCTCCGTTGGTTTGAATTCGTGCGCGTGTTTGAACGCTCCCCCCTCCGCCTCCTGATCGTTTGATCCTTGGCGTGGGCTTTCGTCCCCCTCGTCATTGCTCTTTTCTTCTTCTTAGCATACCCAAGCCCAACACCATCCTTGGCCTTCCTCCCTTCTCCAACTCTAGGCCACCTGGCCAACTCTCAGCCTTCATCCCCTTGCTCAGCCACCCACCGGTGCACCCCTACCGCGGTGCAGCCTCCCCAGCTCCCAGCGGTACGCCCTGGCTAAGTCCCTCGCCGGTGCACCCATCTTTGAACCCTTCGCCGATACGCCCCTACGGGCCTTCCCCGGTACGCCTCTACGGGCCTTCCCCGGTACTCCCCGGCCAAGCCCTTTGCCGGCACACCCCGTGGGTCTTACCCGGCATGCCTCGGCCAGGCCCTTCGCCGGCACGCCCTCTCGTGCCTCCCTTGCCCGGCACACTTGCCCTTCCTTCTTGCCCGGTGCATCCCCCCCAGCCAGTCCTAGAGTAGTCTTCCACTCGCCGTTCCCTCCGAGTTTTCCGAGGTTTATAAAGGTGTTGCCGCTCTCAGGCGCCCCGCCTCTAGTTGTCGGGTTCCGCCACTCCATGTGGGCGCGTTCCCTGTATCTCCCTTACGCTCGGGTCAAGGGAAGATGCTGCCGAATTTTTGTTAGAAATGATAACATATTAAAAGATAAAAGGAAGCAACAAACAAATGGAACAACCACACCTTAAAAAGGACTAAAAGAAAGCAACAAACAAACGAAAAGAACAACGGTAAAATGCGTTCACCAAGGCAAGGGAACCGTAATCAACATAAAGAGAGCCAAATCGAACGACAACTAAACAACTTGAACATTCGTCCTCATGGGAGAAAGAATGGAAATTGATCAAGAGAAGAAAATGAGAAACCCATGCAAACTTAATAAAAATCAGAAAAGAAGAAAAGAAAAGCCTTAAAAGAACTAGAGGGAGAGTGGGCCCTCATCGGTATTTTCCAACCTAGCCCTTCAGCGGTACACCCTTTTAGCCCTTCAGCGGCACACTCCTGGCCCTTCAGCGGTACACCCTATTAGCCCTTCAGCGGCACACTCCCTCAGCCCTTCAGCGGCACACCCTTTTGGCCCTTCAGTGGCACACTCCTCAGCCTTTCAGCGGTACACCCTTTTAGCCCTTCAACGGCACACCCTTTTAGCCCTTCAGCGGCACACTCCTAGCCCTTCAGCGGTACACCATATTAGCCCTTCAGCGGCACACTCCCTCAGCCCTTCAGCGGTACACCCTTTTGGCCCTTCAGCGGCACACTCCTCAGCCCTTCAGCGGTACACCCTTTTGGCCCTTCAGCGGCACACTCCTCAGCCCTTCAGCGGTACACCCTTTTGGCCCTTCAGCGGCACACTCCCTCAGCCCTTCCCTTCAGCGGTACACCCTTTTAGCCCTTCAGCGGCACACTCCCTCAGCCATTCAGCGGTACACCCCTTTTAGCCCTCTAGCGGCCCACTCTCTCTCCAAAATTGTATATAATGATAATAATAATGATAATGATAATAAGAAATTAATAAAAATTATGATAAATAAATAAATCTGAATATACATAAGAAATAAACAAAAAAATGTGAAATAGTAATAATAATAGTGGAAAAGAAGAACATAATAATAAAAAATAAAATAAAATAAAACAAAAATCATCCAGAACAAATATATAAAGGGGAATAAACAACACCAAATCTTATGACTAAAAATCCCTGATAAAGAAGATGGTGAAATCTATATCGCAGCCCCGTCTCTCCCGTGACCCGGTGCCGAAGGAACAATGATGCCGCCCTTGCGGGTTGGGCCTGAGTCTTGAGAATTATCCCGAAATGGCCATGACCCGACCTCGCCCCGGGCCGACATTCCGACTAAACCGGACTCGTTTCTCAGCCCGGATCCCTTCCGAGCCGTTACTAAAAATTGCCGTACGCTCGGCAGATATTTGAACGGGTTCACCTCGGTTTTCACCGCGTTTCTATTATGGACCTGTGTCTGAACATGAAAAGACCCGTGAGCAACCAATATGACCGATGGCTCCCTCCCCGACATGGTCGTGAGCCCGCATTGCTCCGGGCCGATAGCCCGTTAAATCGGATTCATTCTAATGGGATTCGTTCCCGTTCTTTCATTGGAACTGCCGTAAACTCGACATACATTTGTACGGGGTCGTTTCCATCCACGTCGTACTTTCAACATGGGCCCTTGCCTGAACATGAAAAGGTCCGTGAGTGACCGAAAAAATCAGAATAGAACGAGACGGTCCTCGCCACCCCTGGACCCCTTCCATGGGAATATCATTAAGACCTCCGTGGGCCACGCTTAGACCTCGGGTCCATCCCAATTGAGGTCGCCGTTCGGCTCATATCCTCGGTCTACAGCCCGCTCCCTTCGAACACGTTTTCGATTTTGGAGTCTAGTCCTGGGACTCTCCCCCGTTGCCCTCCGGCACCGGAAATATTAATGATGCCCGCGCAAGCCTCGTTCGGACCACGGGAGGCGCCCCCGGTATGGTCTTGACTCGATCTCGCATCGGGCCAATAGATTTATCAGTTTCCTCCTACACTAACCGAGATTTGACCGAATATTTTCGGTGTCTTAGAATCATAAACTTGCCGTATCCTGACATGCATATGTTTCAGGTCCTCCCGCGACGATTACAGTATTCTCAAGCTGGACTCCCGTCCGAATATTAAACGGTCTCCCGAATGACCGACACGTTTCGAACGTCCGCTTCCCTAGACACAGGGCTTTTCAGCCGATTCAAGGGATATTCCCTCGTTGCCCCTTGGCACCGAAAATATTAATGACGCTCATGCAAGTCTTGTTTCGACAGCGGGGGGGCCCACCGCAGTATGGTCGCAGCTTGCTCTTGCACCGGGCCAACAGATTTACTGGTTTCTGACCGAGGTTTAGCCGAACGTTCTCCGCTCTTCCGAACAATAGATTTGCCGTATCTCGGCATACATACGTTCCGGTTTTCTTGCGACAACCGTGATTTTCTCGAGCCGGACATTCGTCCAAACATTAAATGGTCAATATACGACTGACATGACCGCGAGTGGTTTTCTTCTCGCCCCCGCGCGAGGATTTCAATACCTCGTAATAGACCTTTCATGCAATTAATTTCTTGGCCATGAGGCCCTGAATCCCGGTGATTAATCAAGGGTGTTCCCTCGTATGGGGGATGTAAATGACACCATGACTTTTATGGCGCGGCGGGTTTTGGTCCCGACACGAACCACACAATCGTGTGACCGAGTCAGATCGAGCGCACCATGGGCTCTTCGGGGCCCGAATAAATTGTCACTTTGTGACTGGCACGCCCACGCACTTAATAGATGAATCAACCATCCGAATAAACGAACAACATAATAGACGAACGAAAAGTGCATCCACAGGGGGACAAAAGGTCGACCCCCTGCACAGTAGGGGTCGACCCCTGTGCATAGGCTGCACAAAAGGGGGGTGACCCCAGGCAGCAACAAGCCTTGGGCTTGTCCCATTTTTTTTGATTTCATGTGCTCTCTTCTCCTCTGGCCGGTGAGCATCAATTGTTTGAAGGAATTATTGATTGTGAATTGGGGAGTGAAGGAATTTATTCTTTCCCATTTCTTCAGCTTCATTTTTTTGGATAGTTTTCTGGAATTGAGTTGCACATTGCATTCTTTGTGTCTTTAGCTTCATATTGGTCTTCATCGGAGTTGTTAGTTGGTTTCTTTGGTTCAATACATCATTCGTGCGGGGTTCCAATTCAGTCCATTGGTGAAATAATTTACCCATCTTCCATCTTCATTAAGCTTCTTCTTTTTTTTTTCATTTAGTGATTAGTGTGAGTGGTCCGGCAAAAATCTGGTAGCACCTCCCCTTGTCCCGAAAGCTGGGAGGAGTAAATTGGGTACGCACCCACGGATAAAATCTGAGGTGGCCCCGAACAATAGGATGTGCATGGAAGCGGTAACATCCGGTAGTCCGAATTGGGTGTGGAAATCCCGAGGGCTAGGCTAAAAAAATCCGGCCCATCCCATTCTCGGGCCCTTTTCCTTATAAAAATTTTCTTAGTGCCAACAATGTCCATGGCCTTCCAGGGTCTTAACCGAGGGGTACGACCTAGACCTTTCATCTAAGTCTAAGAAACCCGAACTCCTTGCGTCGGTGCGATCCCAGCATCGATGAACCACTTCACTCGACGCCCATGGCCGGCCTTCCGGGGTCTTAGCCTAGGGGTACGACCCAGACTTTTCGTCTAAGTTGGAGAAACCCGAACTCCTTGCATCGATGCGACCCCAATATCGATGAACCATTTAACTCGGAGCCCATGGCCTTCCGGGGTCTTAGCCGAGGATTATGGCCTAGACCTTTCGTCTAAGCCAGATAAACCTGATTTCCTTGCGTCGGTATAGACCCAATATTCACGATATCATCTTGATTGGCGCTTGACTCTCGGTTGGGACCAGTCGAAATAGTCCGCGCCCGAGACCAGTCGTTGAAGTCGGAGATGTTCCACCCCAATATCAACAGCCTGCCGAGCAAGAAGCAGCACCCGCAGGCCTTGCTCTCTCGTCCCTCGTTCGCGAGTTCGCGACACCTGCAGGTGGGGGCATTTGTTGGCACTATTTTTTTTTACTGATGAGCGGTGCGTCGACTCCCAAAGAAAAAAGAGAAAAAAGGAAAATGGCCCAAACATGAATGGGACAAACATGAAAGGGCATAAACATGAATGGGCCAAATGAAAAAGAAAAGAGGATGAAAGAAAAAGGGTATAAAAAAGGAAAAATGAAAGGGGGAATAAAAAAAAGAGAAAATAGAATGAAAAAAAGGAACGCACGGACGTTTTCCTCATCCGCGTTTCCTTCTCCCCCGTCGTGACACGTTTAATGCATGGAAGAGACCCCTCCTCGCATGGCCAATGGCGCGTCCGACAGCATTTGCGAGCATTGAATGCTCGAGTGGACGCGCGCCTGCTCGCATAGGTGATGGAGCAAGCACGTACCAGCGCCACCAGCCGCGTCGACCCCGTCACTTCGCCCTACCCCCGCAAGGAAGAACACAGCAACAACGTGCGGCAAAACAAAAAAAAAGGAGGACGGAAGTCCCCTTTAGAATGATAGCTCCGGGTGCTCTATAAGAAGGCCTTCCTGCGAAGAAAGACGGTTCTGGTTCGACTGGCTGAAGGCCCCTGACCGAAGAGAGAAGCCCCTTGGCGATTTGCAGAGAAGAAAAAAAGAGAGAGGAGAGGTGAGGGATAGGAGCAGGGAGCTCCGACCCCTGCTCCCTCCTTGTATCTTCTACTTTTCTTCTTCTGATGTACCCCTGTTTTCTTTCTGATATGAAATAAAAGATGCTCTCCTTTCGGGAGATTTTTTTTTACGCTTGCATATTCATGGTCTCTAGTATTTGATGTTCATGGTTCCTTTCCCTTCCTACTCTTCCATTTGTGATGCTTTCTCCTTGTGGTCCTTTACTGGTGATCAGAGTTCAGTAGGGAGATCTTCCCCCTATCAAAATCTCACTTTGGGATTTGGCTAATCCATAGCCATGATGCCAAAGAGGTTAGGAACATGGGATTTAATCCCTGAATGGGCATAATGTAATGCTTTGCTTTATAGATCCTTTTTTTTTCACTCGGGGAAGAAGCATACGTGCCCTGCTAGAAGGGTTCTGGGTTTATCCATTTTCATGGATATTGAAGAGGCGAGATCTCGCGCGGGTCCTGAGCGGGCAGAGGATCACCGGATTGTGAACTGCAAGAAAAGGGAAACGGATCAGGGGGCCCAGGGATGAGTCCTTGGGGAAAAACCCTCCGATGCTTAAGTCACTAGAGCTATGGTGGGAGCAATAATGGGGGGAGTAGTTTCTGCGCGAGATCCCTCTCCACCAGAAGGGTGAAGTGGTTCCTGCTCAGGAGTTTTGAGCATGTGGTTGCCCTTACCTTTCACTGGAGGGTATCCCTGATTTAAATAGTATGCCACCTTCAGGAGTCCTGTAAGTCGAGGGGTTTTAGGCGGGAGTTACGTCCTTATCATGGGATCGTTACGTCCTTATCGTGGGCTCTTCATGACCTTGGGAGATCATGGCGCCCTTATCCCGCTGAACTCCTGTTCATAAAGGACTGCCAACAGCTGCATGGATAAGCATTTGTCAGTTGATCCAAGCGTGAGAAGTGCCAGCCCTACCCGGGCGATGGGCATAGCTCGGACGTAGTCAGATCGGAGTGGGCGCGTAGCGCCTGCCTTTATCTCGGTGGGGAGATGGCTCGGGCGTGTGTCTTCCTCCGTTCTGTCGTTCGGGCCTTCCGAGCCTTAGGGCCGTCGAGGAAGGATGGGTCCCCGAGTGATCTTTATTGCGCTTTTCTGCCGAAGTGGGCCCTAGAGGGCTGTCACTTGGATGAGTTGAGCCTCGTCCGGTCCAGATGGGCCTAGTTCGGCTGCTCTTAATTGGGCTACAGAAATCCCCCTCTCCACTTGTCCCCCTCCTACTCCCGAGCCTAAATAGGCTCGGTAGAGTAGTTCATTTAGGGTTTAGGACTAGCGTGGCTCAGGTGGGTGGAGATCTGGCGGTGCTATGAAGCCACGTATCGTGGTCACCTGGGCCCGTAATAATTGCAATCCTGATGGATTTGAAATGAAGGGGCCCCCTTTCCTTGGAGGTTGGAATGACGCGCCGCCTTCCACGTGGGTTTATAGGCGTTGGGCGCTTGTTGTCATTCCAGACTCCCTCTGTTCTTTAGGGTTTTCGGCTCTCCTTCGTTCTCGTTTTCGGGGCTCCTCGATACGCCGTGAGGACACGACGGAGGAGCAGAAGCTAGCGGCGGCGTTTGAGAAGTTGGCGGAGATAACTACGGAAGCGGTCTGGCAGCTTCCTCCTCCCCCGGAATCTTCGAGGTCTCGAGAGAGTTCTTCTTCAAGTTCTTCCTCGGAATCCATGTCGGGCCAGCGTTCGGGTGCCGAGGAGTGGGGTGACGAGCCGGCGGTGAGAGCGTCGGTCCCGAACTGCAGCGAGTTGGGGGAAGACGAGGTGAAGAGGCTAGAGCATCACTTTCGCCTACCTCACAAGTATAGCTTCACCCCGGCTGCTCTGCACGAGATGAGTTTGGATTCTCGTACTGGCCATATATGTACCTTCCTCCTGGCATGGAAGGGCGGATTCCGCCTTCCCTTCGAGCCCTTCATCCTCACGCTCCTCGGCTTTTTTCAGTTGGCACCCATCAAGCTGGTAGCCAACTCCTATCTCCTCCTTTCTGCCTTTCGCATCCTCTGCCGCCAATGCGGGATTCCCCCTTCCTTGGACCTCTTCCATTACTTCTTCGAATTGAAGGCGCATCCGTCAGCCGGGAAGGGTTTTTACTTTATCCAAGCGAGGAGGAAGAGGAGTTGCATCTCCTTGGCGGTGAAGGATTCTTCGCACAAGGGGTGGAAGACCCAATTCTTATGGGTGGGGATAAACTCGGTGGAGGAAACCTGGAGGTGCCAGGTAATGCCCAATTTCCACCCGAATATCCCTCCTAGACAGGACGAGTTCCCTCCTCATGTGGAGGAGTATGCTGCCATCCTGCTGAGGAATCGCCAGTCCACCGAGGAATTGGTGACGCCGGAGAACATAGAGCGGTGTCTTCTTACGCGGCTGCATCCGTCGGGCTCAGGTGCCACCACTTAGATCCTCCTTCGGATGTGGGGGTCATCTTTCTTTTCCTGATCACGCCTTCTTCTTTGTGCAGACACTAGGCGGGAGCCTCTGAAGGAGGCCGTTGGGGTGGTCGATCTTTGCGATGACTCGGCTGCCGAGGAGCCGGGCGTCCCTGAGGGTCGCCCCCAATCCCGAGATAAGGGCAAGGGGGTGGCCTCGGGGGGGACTTCCCGACCGCGCGGAGTGAAGCACAAGGACCCCTTTGAAGACATGTTGCGGGACACCGTGAAGGCCAAGAAGCGGGCCAGGAAGGCTAGGAGCGTCCCCGCTGCTAGAGGCGATTCTGGCCCAGCGGCGCTCCCCTCTCCCGAGCGAGATAGGGCCGACCCTATCGAGTCAGCTCTCCCACCCGCCGAGCAAGAGGGGGGCGAGGAGGCCAGGAGCGCTCCGGGGGGTGATGGTGCTGGATCGGCTCTCCCCTCGGTGGGAATAGAGGGGGCCGAAGTTGAAGAAGCCACGGCTGGAGCTGGGGCGTCGGTCGGTACCTCGGGCGGTGGCGCGCTGGTCGGGTCGGTCGAGGTCGGGGGTTCACCTGCGGAGGTGTCGCAGCCCCAACCCACCGTGGTGCGTGGAGCGGCCGAGTCCGCAGCTCGATCTGGGCCATCCGGCGAGGCGTCAGATGCGGACAGGGTTCCCATGCCGGTGGCTCTGGTAAGGCTCGGCGTCTCGAGCGCTTTATATCAGATTTGTCGCGGCGTAGCCGCGAAGGTGAAAGGGGGAGACAGGCGTCACTCCCCGCCCGGGGTCCTTGACATAATTATGGAGGGCGGCCTGATCATGGGCCAGATGGGGGCTACCATGGCAGAGACCTACGCTCGGTCGGAGTCGGAGCGGTTGAAGCTCGCTTGGACCCTTGGAGGGTGCGAAAGGAAACTCGCCCGACTTACTGAGGAGCATGGAGTTCTCCGCGATCAGAGAGTCGTCACAAACGAGCCAGCTGGAGGTCCGAGCGCTGACCGAGCAGCTAACCAAGGCCCGGGAGTCGCTCGAGAGGAAGAGTAAACTCCTTGATGTGGAGCGCCTTCTTTGTGTCGAGATGGATGGCCGTTGGGAAGCCGAACGTGCCGAGCTGGTGGATCGGGCGGAGGTAGCGGAGCGCCTTTGGTTGGAGGCCGAAGCCGACCGAGCTGAGGCGGAGGAGCGATCGGCTGAGGCCGAGGAGTGGGCGGCCGGAGCCGAGCGGAAGTTGGCCGAGGCGGAGAAGCGGTCGGCGGAGGCCGAGGAGCGGGTGACCAAGGCCGAGTGGAGACTAGCTGAGGCGGAGCGGGAGAAGGCCGAGCTCGCTGGCAGGGTGGGACTGGCCGGGGCGGAGGCAATCGAGCAATACAAACTCTCATAGGCCTACCGGGTCGACCTGCAGGAAGCCGCCCTTCCCTACTATGAGTCAGCACTTCGCCGAGGCATCCGCAAGGGGTTCAAGTAGGGTTACCACCGGGCGGTAACTTATGCTGGGGATCAGGATTCTGGGATCGACTTCCCCTCTGGCCAATGTTATGACTCGGAGTTGTCATCTTCCAACTCCTCTGCGTCGGGGGAGAAAGATCCGGAGGGCTCTTCTCCTGAGGGGTCGCCAACTCCGGCTGCCTCGGGAGGGCTCGCGACCGAGGCAGTTCCCGCCCAGGCGGGGTCAGTGCCAGGGTCGACCGTCACCGAGGGTACCGGGGGTAGACCACCCGTGCCTCCCACCTCCGAGCTTCAAGAGGGGCCGGAGGCCTGATGTATCGTCCTGCTTTGCCTCCTTTCTTTGTTTGTCTCTTTCTTTTTTCAAAAAAGGACTTCCTCTTTTGTAAGGAAATAAGTAAAATCTTACTTGTTTCTTGCTATCCTTGCCATGATTTGATCAGCGTATCTGTAGTAGTTGGAAAGGACCGATACTTTCTGCGCAGATCTCGCGTGATGGTTGGGTGATCCCCTGACAGGGTGCCCTTCCGTTTTCTCATGCTTTGAATGCCTGGCCGCTTCGTGTATCCCGCTGGGGCGGAAGATGAGAAGTTCGAGGTGACCGTTCATAGGGGAAAATTCCTTTGGCGTGTTTTCGAGGAGGGAATCATTTAAGGCGAGTAGCCTCCCTTTGCCTATAAAAAGACTGAAGGGCGTCCCTTCCTCTCCATCGCTTAGGGTTTTCCCTGACAGTCTTTCCTCGTCCCTTCTTCACGTTGCGTTGTGCCGTTGCATTCGGAGCATGGAGGAAGCTCCAGATGAGGGGGCTACCGATGATGGGGGGCAGGGAGTTCCTGCTGCTCCGGACTTGAAAAGGAGTCGACGGCCGGCGGGCGGACTTGAAAAGGGATCGACACGCGGAGGCACGCCATTTTCCCTTTATCAGTTTCAGTGAGGCTTGCAGGGGGGCGAGATGGGGGACGGATGGGGGCATCAGACATCCCTGATGCCCGTCCCTTTCTGCTCGTCTCGCGGATGGGAGGAGGAAACCAACTAGGCTCCCTCCCTTCCGGGCCTTCCCCTGCCTCCTCATCCAGCTCTGCTGGTTTCTTTTTCTTTCTGGCAGCCCCTCTTCTGCTCTTCATTTCTTTCACTCTTCGGAGGGTGCCCGTACTCTCTTTCTTCCAAGGAGTTGGCAGTTTGGCGGGAAAAATGCTTTTATGTGCATTCCCTCTCCTCCGTCTCTTCCAACTTCAACTTGGAAGGTAGCCTTCACTTTCTTAATCCCTCTGTCACCCTTGTCTCGAGCAGCCCGAGCCAACGGGGTCAACTATCCTTTATCCGAGCCAGTTTCTACACCAGGTAGAGTCAGTGGCTGGACGCAGGAAGATCAACCGAGTCAGCCGAGCGGTGGACTCATACGACGACGCTAGATGGATCTTTCACTTTTTTTGACATGTATTCTATTGGCTTCAGCCATCCTGATGTACAAATGGGTTGTCTGAATAAAAAGAAAGGAGCCTTTTGTTTTATCTCATGTTGTTTGCACAATACTCAGTACTCAGAAGTAGAACTTGCGTAATGTAGCTGCGTTCCAGGTCCGAGCGATGGGTTCTCCTTCCATCGTAGATAACCGGTAAGCTCCCTTCCCGAGCGTCTCGACCACTCGGTAGGGGTCTTCCCAGTTAGGGGATAGCTTGCCCGCCGCCTCAAGTGGTCGAGAGGCTTCGGCTTTTCTGAGGACGAAGTCTCCTGGTTGAAAGTGTCTGTCTCGGACTTTGGCGTTGTAGTATCGAGTGAGGCGGCGCTGGTATTCCGTTGCTCGGATGCTGGCAATCTCTTGGATCTCATCTGCTAGGTCGAGGTTTTCGAGCAATTTATGCTTGTTTGCCTCGGGCGAAAAGCAGATGACTCGGAGGGAGGGATTGGCGATCTCCAACGGAATGACGGCGTCGGTGCCGTATACTAACCGGAAAGGACTTTCACCGGTTGCCGTTCTAGGAGTCGTTCTGTGCGACCAAAGCACGCTAGGCAATTCCTCAAGCCAGCTGCCCTTGGCCTTGCCGAGCCTGGTCTTGATGCCTTTTAAGATAGTCTTATTGGCATTCTCGACCAGTCCGTTAGCCTGAGGGTGGGCGACCGAGGTGAAGTGATTGTGAATGCCTAGGTCGGCACATCTGTCTCAAAAATAGTGAGAATCAAATTGCCGACCGTTATCGCTCACTATCACCCGGGGGATGCCGTAGCGATAGATGATCGACTTCCAGATGAAATTCCAGACGACTGTCTCGGTGATCCTCGCCGTGGCTTCGGCCTCGATCCACTTGGTGAAGTAGTCGATGGCGACGATGACAAACTTCTTCTGGGCTTGAGCCGTAGGGAACGGCCCAAGGATGTCGATCCCCCACCGAGCGAACGGATATGGTTCGGCTAGGGTGATGAGCTCCGTTGCCGGTCGATGGACCAAGTGGTCAAATCGCTGGCATCGGTCGCACTGTTGCACATAGGCTGAGCAGTCGCGCTGAAGAGTGAGCCACCAGTAACCCTGCCGTAGCAGGATCCTGGCAAGTGACCTTCCTCCCGAATGCGCTCCGCACAGGCCTTCGTGAATCTGTTGGATAGCTCGGTTGGCTTCATCGGTGCTGAGGCACTTCAGGAGGGGACCGGAGAAGGACCTTCGATAGAGAGTGCCGTCTAGGATGACGAAACGTCGAGCTTGGTACTTCAATCTGCGGGCCTCTCAGGAGTCGAGAGGCTCTTGAGAGTCCTGGAGCCACGACAGGTACGGGGTGCGCCAGTCGCTCGGCGTGGCCGGGTCAACAGCGAGGAGCTCCGAGTCAATGCTCGGGCGCTCTAGCTCTTCGAGGAGGACCGATCGGGTACCCTTAGGGTCGAGAGAGGAGGCCAGCCGAGAGAGGGCGTCCACTCGGGAGTTTTCCTCTCGAGCTATTCGGACTACCTCAAATCTCTCGAATTGCTCGGCCAGGGCTCTGACCAATTGGAGGTATTTGATCATTGGTGCCTCTCGAGCTTCGTACTCACCGTTGACCTGGCTAGCGACCAGTTGGGAGTCGGTGTGGATTTTGACTCGCTCAGCCCCCAGCCGTCGGGCCATGCGTGCTCCCGAGATAAGAGCTTCGTACTCGGAAGCGTTGTTGGATGATTGGAATTTGAACTTCCAGGCGTACTGTAGCTCTACTCCTTCGGGGGACTTCAGGAGGATTCCAGCACCACTCCCGACCGAGTTGGAAGACCCGTCGACGAACAGTTCCCAGGTTGGCCCAGGTGCGGATGGAGGTCTCTCTTCAGTCGGGATGGTGCTCTCTGATGGGGACATCAACGTCAGCCCGCTCACATTGTGTTCGCATTTACGTCCTTTTATATTTGTATGTATACCCTTGTGATATATGGGTACACAATTGTAGGTCTTAGTGGGTTTATTTGCAAAAGGCCATTGGGTTTCTTTGCAAAAGTCCATGTAGGCCCTGCAGGGCCCCCCTCCCTCCTCCTTATTGGTCCACTTGGACTCCCGGGCCCAAGGGGGCTGGTCCATGGTCCAACCTTGGACTTGGACCTAGATTTAAATAAAGAAGACAATTCAAATTTGTCTTCTTAAAGGGGGGGGGGCGAACCATATAGTTTATTAGGCTTTTAATGTGTTGTTCAAAGTTGTTCAAACCACATCCCAGCCCTTCAAGCCCCAGCCCTTGATCCAAGGGTCTAGAATAGATTAGACACCTAGCATATATAATGTTGTATTTTCATGAGAAAAGCAATGAAAAAATCAGAATTTTGTTGCAAGGCTTGAAGCTTGGTGCGCCCCTCTCTCTTCCCCTGCTGTTCTTCCATCCCCAACCCCAGATCTAGAGTGTATCTATCTCCCTTCATCCCCTCTCAACCTCCGGTGATCGTCTGTGCCGCCGCCGCCGCCGTTCATGCCGCCTTCGAGCCGCTGTGGAATCGTCATCAAGTTTCTGTCCTACTGGACAGAGATGTAGTTCGTGAATTCCTGAAGCCGGCCACAAGTTCAGATCGATTTGAAATTTTTAGGGTTGGTTCCTATATTCTAGCCCCTTCTCCAAAAAACAATTAGGTTCAAAATCCACCGTTTCATATTTTTACCTTTTCGTTCATCTCTCAATCTCAGATCTGTTCTGTCATTGTCTACAGTGACAGTAGCCCTGAGTTCTCCACCTTCGACCACCCTTTTGATTTTTGTAAGACCTCCCAATTTAACTGGGCGTTCTTTCCGTCGTCCCCTACCACCACAATTTTTCTTAAATTTTTATCATCCTTCTACCTATTTTTAAAAATTCATGTTCTACTGAAGCTATAGTGTTGTCAACCCATTTCCAGATCCGACCTTCGTCCATTAAACAAATCACAGCAAATCATAGACACATCCAAACGTGTCCAAATCAATTTTACCGTCTTCCCAGCTCAATTTCCAACAACTATCCTGAAGAACACAACCCCAGATTCGAACGTCTCCCTCGCGGTCGAAGGCAATCAACAGGAAAGTTCTCTGCTGACCTGTGATTTCAGGAACTGTATAACAGAATATTGAAAATTCCATAAGTCAAGATCCGAGCATATCCAGGCCAGATCTTTAGGCCTAGGTTGAAGAACTTCAAGCTAGCTTTCCAACGGCGCCACTCTCGTGTCGATCCGACATCGGGGCTGATTGCAGCGTCCATTCTCGCCAGAGCGCGCGCTGCAAAACAGCAACCACCAGTCCGTGGACAGCAAACCCGACGGGTGCCGATCTGAACTGCCTGACCCCCGGGCGACGTTCCGGTGTGCCGCCAGCCCAAGGAACACTTCTCTAAGTGTCCACACTACAGCGGCGCCACCGGGTCCCACACGGCCCCTCCAGACAGCACGTGGGCCCCACGGTCGTGATCACGCGTGTAGCCGAATCAACACACGAAGCTGCCCGTCATCCCGAATTCGGTCCTCCCGGGCCCCTGGTGTCGCCCTTTACCTCCCTGGGTGGAGTGGGCATATTTCCATTGCTGTAATATTCATGTATTAACTGTCCCGGGAGCACGAGTTCGGCCGGGCCCGTCGTCCCCACGCCGAGCGCGTGGAGGTATCGCATTCGCTCCCTTACTTGGCATTTTGCTTAATTTTCATATATACTTGCTTATGCCACTGCTAGAGAGCATGATAGAGTAATTAGCTCACTTTCTATTTATATCACCGCTGCTGCGAGAGAGAGCGTTACCATCCCGTGACCCGATCCGGGCACAAGTGAGAGCCGACCACCCTAGCTCACAGCCAATTTCTCAACCGCGCACATCCGACGCTTGCCTCGTTAAGGGGCAGTCACGAGCTTGTCGTGTCCGTGGTCTCGTCCCGCATCACTCTCGGCGATGAAATCAGCGAGCGCCTGGCCCTTGATAGCCGAGCGAGGCCGATAAGATATGTCGTAGGCCCCGAGCATGATGGCCCACTTGATGAGGCGTCCTGAGGCTTCGGGGTGAGTGAGGATCCTCTTCAACGGTTCGCCGGTTAGCACGGTGATGGGATGCCCCTGGAAGTAGGGTCGGAGGCGCTTGGCTGAGGTAACCAACACTAGCACTAGCTTCTCAGTTGCGGGGTACCTTCTTTCAGCCTCGTTGAGCACCTTGCTGGTATAATAGACCGGCCTCTCGACTCCCGAGTCATTCCTGACTAGGACCGAGCTAACCGTAGATGGAGTCGCCGAGAGATAGAGGTGCAGGGCTTCACCCGGGACGGGCTTGGAAAGCACCGGGGGTGAAGCCAAGAACTCCTTGAGCTCGGTGAATGCTTCCTGGCATTCCGTGTCCCATGCGAATGTAGCAGATGCCAATTTGGGCCCCCTCAATAGCTTGAAGAAGGGCAGACATCGTTCGGCCGCACGGGACAGGAATCTGCTAAGAGCGGCGATACGCCCGGTTGGGCGCTAGATGTCCTTGATGCAGAAGGGCGGGTGCATGTCCAGGATGGTCTCGATCCTACGTTGAGTAATCAAGAAACCCAGGAACTTTCCGGATCTCACTCCGAAGGCACACTTGGCAGGATTAAGCTTCATTTTGTACCTCAGGAGGGTGTCGAAGGTCTCGGCGAGATCAGCGAAGTGGTCCTCGGCCTTGGGGGTCTTGACGAGCATGTTGTCAATATAGGCCTCCACGTTCTGACCGAGCTGCCCTTCGAACATATGGTTGACCAGCCTCTGGTACGTGGCTCCGGCGTTCTTCAACCCGAAAGGCATCCGGGTGTAGCAGTATATGCCGAAGTCGGTGATGAAGGCGATCTTCTCGATATCTTCTGGATCCATTCTGATCTGATGGTAACCTGAGTAAGCGTCTAGGAAGCTGAGTATCTCGTTGCCCGAGGTTGAATCAACTAGTTGGTCGATGCTCGGTAACGGATAACAGTCCTTAGGGGTGGCCTTGTTCAGGTCGGTGAAGTCCACGCACATCCGCCACTTGCCCAAAGCTTTCGGTACCAGGACGACGTTGGCTAGCCACGTCGGGTACAGGACCGGTCTAAAGAGGCCAGTCTCTTGCCCTTTGGTGACCTGCGCCTTGATGATCGCCTGCTTTTCTGGTGCGTGCTTCCTCCTTCGTTGTTGCACGGGCTTCACAGTGGGGTCGAGGTTGAGCTTGTGCCTTACGGTCTCCCCTTGTATCCCAGGGAGCTGATCATCAGACCATGCGAAGACTCGGATGTACGCAGAAAGAAAATCTTTATATTGCTTAATTCTGAACCTCAGACGGTAGGTCAGCTCTAATTTTTACTCCTAGGGTCGGGTCGTCGTTTAAGAAAATCGCTAGCAATTCGCCTCCAGGTTCGACGGTTGCAGATTTTTCCTCGACTCCCCGGGGGCCCTTGTTATTCCCGTCCGGCATTGAGGCTTCCACCGAGATGTTATAGCACTTCCGAGCCATGGCCTGGTTACCTCGGACTTCCCCCACCCCATTTTTGGTGGGGAACTTCATCTTTTGGTGATAGGTAGAAGGCACCGCTTTCGTTCGGCTGAGGATTCCTCGGCCGAAGATGGCGTTGTACACTATCATACCCTTGATCACTATGAAGTCCACCATGACCGTAACGGTTTTGGGTGGGGTGCCGAGAGTAACTGGCAGGCTTAGGGCTCCCTCGGGATAGGTGGCCTGGCCATTGAACCCGCAGAGAGGGGTTCGGATCGGGCGGAGCTTAGACGGATCCTCCCCCATCTTAAGGAAAAAATCATAAGACAACACATCAGGGGCACTTCCATTGTCAACTAGAATCCTATCTACGTTACAATGGTTTATTGTGGCTGATATCACGAGGGTGTCGTCATGCGGGGTGTTCAGCCCCTCCAGGTCTCGGTCGGAGAAGACTATGACCTGGGGCTCACTCGGCGGGACCTTGGGAGGCTCTATGGCTCGGGTGTCGTCATGTGTGGTGCCCGTGATCGCTGTGGAACAAGCAGTGCTTGTTGCGACTATGATTTTTCGACCTCATTGGCTCGGGTTGGCGGAGGAGACCCGAGTCTTTGATGTCTTCATAGATCTCATAGACCGACGCGGCTAGTGGGGTGTACCGCTCATACTTCCGTGACGGTTCCTTGTGTTCCCCGTCCTGGTTCCGCCTTTTTCCTGAACCAGAGCTTGGCTCGGATGCCCGCTTCTTGTCCCCCTCCCGACCCAAGCCGGTTGTATCTCGGCATGCGCTGAGTACTTCTTCGCACTCGGCATGGCGCAAAGCCAGAGTTACTAGCTCGGCAAGGGTCGAGGGAGGGTGGAGGACAAGCTCGCGGCGGAGATTCTCGTCCCGGGTGCCCCCAGTCAGTGCGGTTAAGGCTGAGGCCACGTCTTGGCGGGAGATTCTCAGGGCTTCCGACTTGAATCAGTGAATATAAGTCCGGAGTCTCTTCCCTTGCGCCTGTTTAAGGGCCAGGAGCCCCGCTACCGACCTTGGGGGGGCACTTCCGGCGAACCTCTCTTTGAAGATTCGCCCGAACTGTTTGAAATCTCGGATGGATCCGGGGGCAAGGGCCAGGAACCAAACTTGAGCGCCTTGGACCAGGGTGGTCTCGAAGGCTCGGCATTTGATGGCGTCGGACGCTCCGTGCAGGGTCATCAGAGTGTCGAAGCTGTCGTAGTGATCGGTCGGGTCGCCCTGGCCGTCGTAGGGTTTGAAGGTTGGGATGGAGGTTCTGGGAGACACCTTTGCCTTCAAGATATACTCGGAGAAAGGGGATTTCTCCTCATCCTCCGGGGGAGTGGCCTTCTGCAGGGCGCACATGGCACGCTCTTGTTCTGCGAAGCGTCTCTCAAACTCTCGCAGTCGGAGGGATAGCTCCGGCTGTTGTTGTGACGTGGGGCTGGGGGGAATGTCTTGGCGATCTTTGGGAACGTCGGTCTCCGGGTTCGAACGGCGTGCCCCAGGTTTTCCCCACCTCGGTGTGGAGGAAGTCTCTTGCTCCGGCGGCGGAGCTTGCGAGGGTCCTCCAATCCTGTTACGGATAATCTGCTGGCCGCAGATAGTGAAGCGGCCTCCGGCAGTGTGTTGGGATGCATTTTCGCGGGGAGGGCTCCCTGACGGGGCGCGTGACCTTCCATCGCTAGCCGCCTGGGTCCTCATGAGTTCCACGAGGACATCCAGTTTCACGTTGAGGGTTTGGAAAGCGTTGGTGTCACCGTTGAGCGGTAGCCTTACTATAGCAGGGGGGGTGGTGGTCCGTCGGCGGGGGCGCTGGCGTTGGAGGGGGGGTTCTGTGAGGCCCGAGAGGGGCCATCCCCTGCCGCTACCATGGCCTTTCCCATGTCGCCGGCGGACCTCCTCCCTGAGCTCCTTCACCCCATACTGGCTTCTCGTATGTTTCCCACAGACGGCGCGAGATGAAGAGGCGAGATCTCGCGTGGGTCCTGAGTGGGCAGAGGATCACCAGATTGTGAACTGAAAGAAAAGGGAAACAGATCAGGGGGCCTAGGGATGAGTCCCTGGGGAAAAACCCTCCGATGCTTAAGTCAGTAGAGCTATGATGGGAGCAATAAGGGAGGGAGTAGTTTCTGCGCGAGATCCCTCTCCACCAGAAGGGTGAAGTGGTTCCTGCTCAGGAGTTTTAAGCGTGTGGTTGCCCTTACCTTTCACCGGAGGGTATCCCTGATTTAAATAGTGCGCCGCCTTCAGGAGTCCTGTAAGTCGAGGGGTTTTAGGCGGGAGTTACGTCCTCATCATGGGATCGTTACGTCCTCATCGTGGGCTCTTCATGACCTTGGGAGATCGTGGCGCCCTTATCCCGCTGAACTCCTATTCATAAAGGACTGCCAACGGCTGCATGGATAAGCATTTGTCAGTTGATCCAAGCGTGAGAAGTGCCAGCCCTACCCGGGCGATGGGCATAGCTCGGACGTAGTCAGATCGGAGTGGGCGTGTAGCGCCTGCCTTTATCTAGGTGGGGAGATGTAGCACCCCTTATAAAAAAAATGAATTTTTTTATTATTATTATTAATATTTGCCAAATAAAAAAAATATTAAATAAACTCTTTAGGAAGTTTATGTAAGAAGTGGAACACGAAGTTATTATATGTAAAGGTTATTCATTTAACAAGTGGCTTCTTAGTGTAGTTGGTTAAGTAATTTGTCTTCCAACCCAATGACTAGGGTTCAAATCTTAGCATCCACCATTTATGTTTTTTGCCAAATAATTATATGTTATAGGCAGATGGGCCATGGATTAGCTGTCCAAACATTATCTCTATCTCTCGTAAAAGCCCCATTATTTCCTAACGTGAATAGTGTCATGAATAGTACCACTTTTTATTTAAAAAGAATTTTTCAACAAAAATTATATGTAAAAATAGAGAAAAATATAAGGATCTTATCCATGAAATTTCATAAACTAACTCCATCAATTTTTAAAGATAAAAATCTTTGAAGTTTAACTTGGAATCTTAACTTATGAATAGTGCACCCCAACTTACAGCACTTCGTAAAAGAGACACGAACAGCCTATTTGAGTTGGCATCGCACTATGGGATGCTATTATTTCAGATCTGGTTCCCCTCCTGTCTACCAAAAATCCTAAAATCCCTATATTATACCCCTCTATTGAGGCAGAGACTCTTGCCTTCTCTGACATTCGAAGCCTTGCTGCAGAGAACGTGGGAGCATTCTCTGAAGCATTGTAGAGGAGGGAAGGAGCTGATCTTCTTCCTTTCTTCTTCCACCTGTACCCTTTCTGCCACCACACAGAGGTAGGTGATCTCGAGCTTTAACCAAACCATAGCTAATCTAGGTTATATTAGCATGTAAAATTAGTGATTAGTCTCATCTCCATGCGGTATTTAGTGGTTACACATCATGTTATAGTAGGTGTTCTCAACTTTTAACTAAACTAATAGCTAATCTAGGATGATTAGTCTAGGCATTTAGTCTTAGGCTCATTTCCATGCGATATTTAGTGTTTATAAAGCATGTGTTGGCTTAAATCTAGGATGATTAGTATGCCTTAGCTTCATACCTAAGATAATTAGCATGTATTAACTTTATACCCAGAATAATTAGCAAGTATTAGTCTCATATCTAGAATGATTAACATGTGTTGGCTTAAATCTAGGATGATTAGCATGCATTAGCTTCATACTTGAGATGATTAGCATGTATTAGCTTCATACCTAAGCCGATTAGCATGCATTAGCTTCATACTTGAGATGATTAGCATGTATTAGCTTCATACCTAAGCCGATTAGCATGCATTAGCTTCATACTTGAGATGATTAGCATGTATTAGCTTTATACCTAAGATAATTAGCATGTATTAGCCTTATACCCAGAATAATTAGCAAGTATTAGCAAGTATTAGTCTCATACCTAGAATAATTAGCATGTGTTAGCTTAAATCTAGGACGATTAGCATGTATTAGCTAATATCTATATTTGATATAGTTCATGCTTTAGTAAAGGGCCTGTCATTATGTCAATTTCTGTGAAACTAAAACCACCATGTTAAAGATGTTATATGAGAGAAACTAAAGTCTGAAAATAGTGAAAGAAGAAATTGTAGTCAAGAGAATGAAAAATGTGGAAAAAGACCAAGTTGAAAGAGGCCAAGTGGAAAAAGACCAAGTTGAAAGCACAATGAAATGATATTGAAAATAGGGGGTTCTAAGAAGGAGAATAATGAAAAATCTAGAGAGAATGAGAATATGTGAAAGAAGAGAAAGTCATAGATTGGAAGGTTAGGAAGAAGTTTTATGAAGAGTGCAGAGAGAGAAAATGAGAGGAAGAAGGTGAAAAATGTGAAAAAAATGAGATCTATAGGCGCAGGTGAACAGTTACTGAGTAAAAAATAGAACCGTAGAAAATTAATTATAACTTAAAAACTAAGAAGAATTGGAGGATGTGGTAGAAGAAGAAAATCTATATCTACAAGAGAAGAAGAACTTTTGTGAAGAACTCAGAGTGAAAGGAGGATTGGAAGGGCATGAAAACTGGGGAACAAAAGAAAGTATCGACCCTGCCTGTTGACAGGGTTGACGCAGTACTGTTCACCGCGTTGACGCGATGAACTGATGAGTCGACCCTGTGAACTGGAAATGAACTGATGAGTCGACCCTGCCTGTTGACAGGGTTGACGCAGTACTGTTCACCGCGTTGACGCGATGAACTGATGAGTTGACGCGATGAACTGATGAGTCGACCCTGTGAACTGGAAATGAACTGATGAGTCGACCCTGCCTGTTGACAGGGTTGACGCAGTACTGTTCACCGCGTTGACGCGATGAACTGATGAGTTGACGCGATGAACTGATGAGTCGACCCTGTGAACTGGAAATGAACTGATGAGTCGACCCTGCCTGTTGACAGGGTTGACGCAGTACTGTTCACCGCGTTGACGCGATGAACTGATGAGTCGACCCTGTGAACTGGAAATGAACTGATGAGTCGACCCTGCCTGTTGACAGGGTTGACGCAGTACTGTTCACCGAGTTGACGCGATGAACTGATGAGTTGACGCGATGAACTGATGAGTTGACGCGATGAACTATTGAGTCGACACAGCTAGCTCATTACGTTAACGCGATCATTAGGCTTTCACTTTTGCCATCTCCATTGATAGATGGCAGCCGGAGAGGGGATATTTAACTCCTGACAGGGTCCTCTAAACCCTGTATAATTCCCAGAAAGGGCATCCCACAGTAAGGGTGTCGTTTCTAAAATTGTCAGGTGGCCCATAAGGCACCTCTCTTATCTAGTTTTTCCGTGTATCAAACGTTACTGGTTTCCACTCCTAGTTCATCCCTACACATTAATGCGCCCTTGGATTCCATTCCATAATTCTACCTTATATATCATACTGGTCAAACCTTGAAATTCCACATTGGCTATAAATGAGAGTGGATGTCGACATACATGATTAATGCTGTGCATATAGGGCCCGGTCTGGTCCTGGGGGGAGCACCCGAAGGTACTTGTGCCCATGGGAGTTTATTGACCACGGTGTTTGGCATTGCACCGAAGTACTTGCTTGCTAGGCTTTAGACATTCCACTCATTCTCGTGATATTACTTGATTGATTTGACTTGAGACCCGCAGAAGGGTAAAGTTTTGCTTGAATGAAATTGATAAATAGCCAATTCCAGTTTTACATGCTTGAATTTATATTACTTTCTATTACTTGCTTGACATGAGTTCTTACTCTCTTGGAAGATTTCGTTAATTCCAGTTATTACTTGTTTGAATCTCTTGCTATTGCTGCATTGAAGTTGGAATCCTTATACTCTCACTTGTTATTCCTTCACTGCTCTTGTCGATTTTTACAATCCTTGATATCTACTCATCTACATGCATAGCTTTACTGACATTAATTGAACTTGTAAACCACTTAAAGCATGTTAAATCTTGAGATGTAATTCCTACTGAGCGATTCGCTCATCTAGTTGTTTTCTAATATTTTCAGGTAATTTGGATGTCAACCAACACTCGGAAGGGAATGAGACTGAGTGATGAGTGTTAGAGTGAAGTTATCAAATTGTCATGTCCTTTGTGTTATTGTATTAGTTCACTTATGTCAGTTGTATCAATTCATCTATGTCATTTGTATTAGTCAACTTGATTAGAACTGCTTAAGATTTGAAGCCTAGTCGTTGGACTCTGGGAACATATGTATTTGTCCTTTGATTAGTTGTGACAATTGTCAGCTCGTACTATTTGTATTAATTTCGAGTTAAATCTTAGTTAATTGCGCACTCTGATATTTACATGATTGACACGATCTATATAGACGCGTCACGCCTCCGAGTAATCTTCTGCGCTCGGGGCGTGACAATCTTCGTGGTATCAGAGCCTAGGTTTTCAAACCTAGGGAACTAGAAAAAATAAACGGTTAGAAATTGAAATCTAAGTAAAAACTTGAGTCCAAGGATAGGTAAAACCCAAGTTCAAGGATAGATATACCTTACCCGGTGATATGGATAGAGCCATGGGTTAAGTTCTACAATGACTTTCGACCTTACAAGTAAATCCGATCTTTATCATACTTAACTCTTTTGTAGGATCATGGCTGCAGAAAGAGCACAATGGCGCGAGATGCAGCGCACCGTGCAAGGCCTCACACAGGCACTACAGCAAGTGGCCCAAGGCGGAGCAAATCGTGGAGCGGGAGATCTCCACAGAAGTTTCCGTAACATGAACCCACCGAGGTTCACGGGTTCGTCCGACCCCGAGGATGCCGAGAATTGGCTAAAGGAGATGGAACGAATCTTCCGTGTGATGCAATGCGCGGATGAAGAGAAGGTTTTACTTGCCGTATTCCAACTAGAGCGGGACGCTCGATGCTGGTGGGAATCCATAGAAGCAACACTGCCAGAATACCATGTCACATGGGATGAATTCACGGAGCATTTCAACAACAAGTACTTCTCCGATCATATCCAGGAAAAGAAAGCCACGAATTCGCCGTTCTAAAACAACGGGGCTTGAAAGTGGCCGAGTATGAGGCCCAATTCTCCAGATTATCTAGGTATGCACCCCACTTGGTGTGTACGAAAAGATGAAGGCGAGAAGATTCCTCAACGGGCTTCGGCCCCATTATATCACACAACTTGCCCCGATGGACATCCAAGTCTATTCGGAGATGGTTCGGCGTGCTCAACTGCTGGAAGACGCCACCGAATTATCTGAGAGAATCCGAGGAAGAGACAAGAAGGAACCCGTCACAAGCCCGGGAAAATTCAAACAATCCTTCAACAAGAAGCGATTCTTCATGGGAGGGGAGCCCTCTAAGGCGAAGAAATTCCAGAAGAATGACAGGCCATTCTCCACCACCACACCATCAAAGGAGATTTGCAAGTATTGTGATAAAGCTGGTCATAAGACCGAGGAATGCTGGAGAAAGTTAGGAGCTTGCCTTCGATGTGGGAGTCGAGAGCATCGATTCCAGACTGCCCACTGATGAAGGAGCAGGACATCAAAGACGAGAAGCGTCCGGTAAAGAAACAAGGCCGTCTGCAAGCTCTCCGAGAGACAGAAACCACTGAAGGTGGAATTGTGGAAGGTACTCTCACTATTTGTTCAAAAACTGCTCAAGTTTTATTCGATACCGGAGCAACTCATTCATTCGTTTCCAAGAACTTTGCTGCTTCATTTTCTAAGAAACATGAACTGTTAGATTTGGTCATATCTACACCTCTTGGGAATGAGTCTGATATCACTTATCACTATCCAAACTGTGAAGTGATGATTAAGGGAAATAATTTACCTGCTGACCTGATATGCCTAGATATAAAGGGTTATGATGTCATACTAGGTGCCGACTGGCTATCCACATACCAAGCAACTGTAGATTGCCGGCATGGCAAGGTAACTTTCGTAGATTTCCCAGAGCTAGTTTACAATAGCCCTCGGAGTAAATCACTTCTTATATCAGCACTCCGAGCTAGTAAACTTATGAATAAGGGATGCATGACTTTCATAGCATTCGTGACTGCCACGGAAGTCGAGAAGGTTAAACTTGAAGACATCCGTGTAATTCGGGATTTTCCCGATGTTTTTCCAGAAGATTTAACCGGCTTACCCCCGGAAAGGGAAGTGTCGTTCACAATCGACCTTGTCCCTGGTGCTCGTCCTATTTCCAGGGCACCATACAGAATGTCCCCTGCTGAGCTGAAGGAACTAAAAGAGCAGCTAATGGAGTTATTGAACAAGGGTTTCATCAGGCCGAGTACTTCCCCATGGGGAGCACCCGTGCTATTCGTCAAAAAGAAGGACGGATCGATGAGATTATGCATAGATTATCGGCAGCTAAATCACCTTACAATCAAGAACAAGTATCCACTGCCAAGGATTGATGAGCTGTTCGATCAACTTTCTGGAGCTTTATATTTCTCCAAGATTGATCTTCGTTCTGGTTACCACCAATTGAAGATCAAAGAAGAAGACATTCATAAAACTGCATTCCGAAGCAGGTATGGGCATTACGAATTTACTGTTATGCCTTTCGGACTAACAAATGCCCCTGCAGCTTTTATGCAGTTAATGAACAGCATATTCAGGCCCTATTTAGACCAATTTATTGTGGTCTTTATTGATGATATTCTGATCTATTCAAAGACCGAAGAGGATCATGAAGAACATCTCGAGAAGGCATTGCAGATATTAAGGGGAAACAAGCTATATGCCAAATTCAGCAAATGCGAGTTTTGGCTTGAGGAAGTATCATTCTTGGGCCATATCATTTCGAAGAACTGAATTGCTGTTGACCCATCAAAGGTCGAAGCCGTGAAGAACTGGGAACGACCCACAAATGTAACTGAGATTCGGAGCTTCTTGAATCTACCTGGTTACTACCGACGTTTTATAAAGGACTTCTCCAAAATTGTTGTTCCCATGACCAGGTTAACCCGAAAGGAAGTGCCTTATGAATGGAAGGAAGACTGTGAAAATAGTTTCCAAACTTTGAAGGATATCTTGACCACTGCTCCAGTCGTATCGTTACCAATAGAAGGAGAAAAATATGAGGTATATACCGATGCTTCTGGTATTGGCCTCGGATGTGTATTGATGCAGAATGGGAGAGTCATTGCATACTCTTCCCGACAGTTGAAGAAACATGAAGAGAACTACCCAGTTCACGACTTAGAACTGGCCGCAGTAGTATTCGCTTTAAAGATCTGGAGGCAGTATCTCTACGGAGAACAATTCACTGTGTACTCCGATCATAAAAGCCTCAAGTACTTATTCTCCCAAAAGGAGCTGAACATGCGGCAACGGCGTTGGCTCGAGTATCTCAAGGATTTCGACTTTACTATACAGTACCATCCTGGTAAGGGTAATTCCGTAGCTGATGCCCTTAGTCGAAAGCCGAGAACAATATTGGCCAACTGCATGATACAAGAATGGAAACTGCTGGAGAAATTCTCTGAGCTTGATATCAGCACAGATGAGAAGAACATGTGTATTATTCTATCTCATATGAGCCTACATCCAGATTTGCTACCTGAAATCAAGAAGTTACAAGAAGAGGATCCCTCGCTAGTGGAGATAAAGAGCAAGCTGGACGAGAGACTGGATTTCAAGCTGGCACCGGATGGCAGATTACTATTTCATGCACGGACATGTGTGCCCGACTGTCCCGAATTGAAGAAGAAGATTCTTGAAGAAGCTCATAGATCGAGGTACACAATCCACCCTGGAGCTACTAAGATGTACCAAGACTTGAAAAGAACCTTCTGGTGGCCTAACATGAAAAGGGAGGTAGCAGACTTTGTGTCTCGTTGCCTCACATGCCAACAAGTGAAGGCGGAACATCAAAAACCCGCCGGAAAGCTACATCCACTGGATATTCCCAAGTGGAAGTGGGAAGACATTGGCATGGACTTTATCATGGGTTTGCCCAAGTCTAGGGGCGGATATGATGGAATTTGGGTAATTATCGACCGGTTAACTAAATCGGCCCATTTCTTACCCATCAAAAGTCGATGGTCAGTCGACGTACTTGCTGCCCTATATATTAAGGAGATGGTTAGATTGCATGGAGTTCCCGTCTCGATCGTATCTGACCGAGACCCACGCTTCACCTCTCATTTTTGGAAGGGTCTACAACACTCTCTAGGGACGAAACTTAATTTCAGCACTGCTTTCCATCCCCAGACAGATGGTCAGACTGAAAGGACAAATCAGGTTGTTGAAGATATGTTAAGGGCATGTATTATAGATTTCGGCGGAAGCTGGCATGACCACTTGCCACTAGCCGAATTTGCATATAATAACAGCTATCAAGCTAGTATTCAAATGGCTCCTTTCGAGGCGCTTTATGGCAGGAGTTGTCGTTCTCCAATATGCTGGGAAGAAGTCGGTGAAAGACAAATTCTAGGCCCAGATATGGTTAGAGATTCGACTGAGAAGATACACCTTATCAGAGAGAGACTCAAGGTAGCTCAGTGCAGGCAAAAATCTTATGCTGATAACAGAAGGAGAGATTTGGAATTTCAAGTGGGTGACCATGTATTTCTCAAGGTATCTCCCGGCCGAGGTATTAGAAGATTCGGTGTTAAGGGCAAGCTTACACCAAGGTTTATCGGTCCATTTGAAGTATTGGAAAGAGTGGGCGAGGTGGCTTACCGCATTGCCTTACCTCCTCAACTCTCGGAAGTGCACAATGTATTTCATATATCTATGCTGAAGAAATATGTGCACGACCCTTCTCACATCATCAATCATGCTGAATTGGTGATTCAAAGGGATCTTACTTATGAGCAAAGGCCGATGCGGATCCTCGACCGCGAAGTTCGAGTTCTAAGGAGCAAGACGATCCCTATGGTAAAAATCCAATGGAATCGATGTTCGGAGCTAGAAGCAACTTGGGAGATCGAGGAATCTATGAAGAGAAGATACCCAGAACTATTTTAGTCGGCAAGTATCTTATACTTTCTACAGTATCCTTATGTAGTTGAATTTACCCTTATACAATTGAATTTGGGGACCAAATTCTTTTAAGTAGGAGAGGGTGTAGCACCCCTTATAAAAAAAATGAAAAAAAATTTATTATTATTATTAATATTTGTCAAATAAAAAAATATTAAATAAACTCTTTAGGAAGTTTATGTAAGAAGTGGAACACGAAGTTATCATATGTAAAGGTTATTCATTTAACAAGTGGCTTCCTAGTGTAGTTGGTTAAGTAATTTGTCTTCCAACCCAATGACTAGGGTTTAAATCTTAGCATCCACCATTTACGTTTTTTGCTAAATAATTATATGTTATAGACAGATGGGTCATGGATTAGCTGTCCAAACATTATCTCTATCTCTCGTAAAAGCCCCATTATTTCCTAACGTGAATAGTGTCATGAATAGTACCACTTTTTATTTAAAAAGAATTTTTCAACAAAAATTATATGTACAAATAGAGAAAAATATAAGGATCTTATCCATGAAATTTCATAAACTAACTCCATCAATTTTTAAAGATAAAAATCTTTGAAGTTTAACTTGGAATCTTAACTTATGAATAGTGCACCCCAACTTACAGCACTTCGTAAAAGAGACACGAACAGCCTATTTGAGTTGGCATCGCACTATGGGATGCTATTATTTCAGATCTGGTTCCCCTCCTGTCTACCAAAAATCCTAAAATCCCTATATTATACCCCTCTATTGAGGCAGAGACTCTTGCCTTCTCTGACATTCGAAGCCTTGCTGCAGAGAACGTGGGAGCATTCTCTGAAGCATTGTAGAGGAGGGAAGGAGCTGATCTTCTTCCTTTCTTCTTCCACCTGTACCCTTTCTGCCACCACACAGAGGTAGGTGATCTCGAGCTTTAACCAAACCATAGCTAATCTAGGTTATATTAGCATGTAAAATTAGTGATTAGTCTCATCTCCATGCGGTATTTAGTGGTTACACATCATGTTATAGTAGGTGTTCTCAACTTTTAACTAAACTAATAGCTAATCTAGGATGATTAGTCTAGGCATTTAGTCTTAGGCTCATTTCCATGCGATATTTAGTGTTTATAAAGCATGTGTTGGCTTAAATCTAGGATGATTAGTATGCCTTAGCTTCATACCTAAGATAATTAGCATGTATTAACTTTATACCCAGAATAATTAGCAAGTATTAGTCTCATATCTAGAATGATTAACATGTGTTGGCTTAAATCTAGGATGATTAGCATGCATTAGCTTCATACTTGAGATGATTAGCATGTATTAGCTTCATACCTAAGCCGATTAGCATGCATTAGCTTCATACTTGAGATGATTAGCATGTATTAGCTTCATACCTAAGCCGATTAGCATGCATTAGCTTCATACTTGAGATGATTAGCATGTATTAGCTTTATACCTAAGATAATTAGCATGTATTAGCCTTATACCCAGAATAATTAGCAAGTATTAGCAAGTATTAGTCTCATACCTAGAATAATTAGCATGTGTTAGCTTAAATCTAGGACGATTAGCATGTATTAGCTAATATCTATATTTGATATAGTTCATGCTTTAGTAAAGGGCCTGTCATTATGTCAATTTCTGTGAAACTAAAACCACCATGTTAAAGATGTTATATGAGAGAAACTAAAGCCTGAAAATAGTGAAAGAAGAAATTGTAGTCAAGAGAATGAAAAATGTGGAAAAAGACCAAGTTGAAAGAGGCCAAGTGGAAAAAGACCAAGTTGAAAGCACAATGAAATGATATTGAAAATAGGGGGTTCTAAGAAGGAGAATAATGAAAAATCTAGAGAGAATGAGAATATGTGAAAGAAGAGAAAGTCATAGATTGGAAGGTTAGGAAGAAGTTTTATGAAGAGTGCAGAGAGAGAAAATGAGAGGAAGAAGGTGAAAAATGTGAAAAAAATGAGATCTATAGGCGCAGGTGAACAGTTACTGAGTAAAAAAAGAACCGTAGAAAATTAATTATAACTTAAAAACTAAGAAGAATTGGAGGATGTGGTAGAAGAAGAAAATCTATATCTACAAGAGAAGAAGAACTTTTGTGAAGAACTCAGAGTGAAAGGAGGGTTGAAAGGGCATGAAAACTGGGGAACAAAAGAAAGTATCGACCCTGCCTGTTGACAGGGTTGACGTAGTACTGTTCACCGCGTTGACGCGATGAACTGATGAGTCGACCCTGTGAACTGGAAATGAACTGATGAGTCGACCCTGCCTGTTGACAGGGTTGACGCATTACTGTTCACCGCGTTGACGTGATGAACTGATGAGTTGACGCGATGAACTGATGAGTCGACCCTGTGAACTGGAAATGAACTGATGAGTCGACCCTGCCTGTTGACAGGGTTGACGCAGTACTGTTCACCGCGTTGACGCGATGAACTGATGAGTTGACGCGATGAACTGATGAGTCGACCCTGTGAACTGGAATGGACTGATGAGTCGACCCTGCCTGTTGACAGGGTTGACGCAGTACTGTTCACCGCGTTGACGCGATGAACTAATGAGTTGACGCAATGAACTGATGAGTCGACCCTGTGAACTGGAAATGAACTGATGAGTCGACCCTGCCTGTTGACAGGGTTGACGCAGTACTGTTCACCGAGTTGACGCGATGAACTGATGAGTTGATGCGATGAACTATTGAGTCGACACAGCTAGCTCATTACGTTAACGCGATCATTAGGCTTTCACTTTTGCCATCTCCATTGATAGATGGCAGCCGGAGAGGGGATATTTAACTCCTGACATGGTCCTCTAAACCCTGTATAATTCCCAGAAAGAGCATCCCATAGTAAGGGTGTCGTTTCTAAAATTGTCAGGTGGCCCATAAGGCACCTCTCTTATCTAGTTTTTCCGTGTATCAAATGTTACTGGTTTCCACTCCTAGTTCATCCCTACACATTAATGCGCCCTTGGATTCCATTCCATAATTCTACCTTATATATCATACTGGTCAAACCTTGAAATTCCACATTGGCTATAAATGAGAGTGGATGTCGACATACATGATTAATGCTGTGCATATAGGGCCCGGTCTGGTCCTGGGGGGAGCACCCGAAGGTACTTGTGCCCATGGGAGTTTATTGACCACGGTGTTTGGCATTGCACCGAAGTACTTGCTTGCTAGGCTTTAGACATTCCACTCATTCTCGTGATATTACTTGATTGATTTGACTTGAGACCCGCAGAAGGGTAAAGTTTTGCTTGAATGAAATTGATAAATAGCCAATTCCAGTTTTACATGCTTGAATTTATATTACTTTCTATTACTTGCTTGACATGAGTTCTTACTCTCTTGGAAGATTTCGTTAATTCAGTTATTACTTGTTTGAATCTCTTGCTATTGCTGCATTGAGTTGGAATCCTTATACTCTCACTTGTTATTCCTTCACTGCTCTTGTCGATTTTTACAATCCTTGATATCTACTCATCTACATGCATAGCTTTACTGACATTAATTGAACTTGTAAACCACTTAAAGCATGTTAAATCTTGAGATGTAATTCCTACTGAGCGATTCGCTCATCTAGTTGTTTTCTAATATTTTCAGGTAATTTTGGATGTCAACCAACACTCGGAAGGGAATGAGACTGAGTGATGAGTGTCAGAGTGAAGTTATCAAATTGCCATGTCCTTTGTGTTATTGTATTAGTTCACTTATGTCAGTTGTATCAATTCATCTATGTCATTTGTATTAGTCAACTTGATTAGAACTGCTTAAGATTTGAAGCCTAGTCGTTGGACTCTGGGAACATATGTATTTGTCCTTTGATTAGTTGTGATAATTGTCAGCTCGTACTATTTGTATTAATTTCGAGTTAAATCTTAGTTAATTGCGCACTCTGATATTTACATGATTGACACGATCTATATAGATGCGTCACGCCTCCGGGTAATCTTCCGCGCTCGGGGCGTGACAGGAGATGGCTCGGGCGTGGGTCTTCCTTCGTTCTGTCGTTTGGGCCTTTCGAGCCTTAGGGCCGCCGAGGAAGGATGGGTCCCCGAGTGATCTTTATTGGGCTTTTCTGTCAAAGTGGGCCCTAGAGGGCTGTCACTTGGATGAGCTGAGCCTCGTCCAGTCCGGATGGGCCTAGTTCGGCTGCTCTTAATTGGGATACAGAAATCCCCCTCTCCAGATATGACTCATGATTCACACTCATTTGAGCTCCTATGGGTGGCTTCCCGATTTTCTTTAACTCTCTCGAGTTCTCTTTCGAAGTTCTTTTTATCACCCTCGGATCTTCGCGACTTGCTTCATCATAGCATGATCCCCGGACGATCTCCCTTAAACGGGTGAATACTGACGGCCACATAGTTTGGCGATAGCTAAGTCCACGTTTCAGAAACGAGATCAAGGCAGCCCACGGGTCATTGGAGTCCCTTGTAGGCTAGTCCTCAGGATTTCTGTGGTCGATTCGGGTCGTAGGATGTTGCCGCTTCCGTGCGCATCCTTGGATGTTACCACTTCCGTGTGCATCCTTCTTATTTTGGGGCTGTCTTGGAGTTTCTCCGTGGACGTGTACCCAATTAACACCCCTCTGACGCTCCGGGTCTACGGGAGACGCTGCCATATTTTCGCCGGATGACTCGAAGAACGATGATAAATGGACTGAACTCAAGAACATCATAAACATATTGTTGAACAAAAAAATCAATATGAGCTAATGCATGATAAACACAAATGAATGTAGCTAGTGGATTCTGAAAACTGCTGAAGATAAGAAGGAACAAGGTGGAGAAAATGAAACAAAAAGAATAGGGAATAATTTTCTCAGATCAAAAATAGAAACCTCTGCTGAAGTGTTTGTATATAGTGTGCATTTTGTCCATGAGCACCTAATGCTCCTCAAAGAAAATCAGATTTCAGAAACTTGAAGATCCTCATTGAATTTTCATCAAAATGGTCATATGTTACATTTGCTCACTGAATCTGCATGAGGATGGGCAGATCTACCCTCCCACTCACTTTTCAGAAATATACATCACTTTTGCACCCTCATGCATGTCTTAATTTATGCATACATTGATCCATAAACCCAAAGAAGATTTCAAAGCACACCATATGCATGAAACCCTCTAAACTGATCTTTGAAGAATTTGCATGTGCATCTACATGACAACCCCTTTACAAGAAATTTCTGTCCAGATTTCAAAAGCATGATTAAGATTCTCATCGAGTTCCTCATGAAGATAATCATACATTCCATGCTTCCTCCTGCAGGTGCCAAAGGCATTGGATCAATCCGAATGCCTTGAAGCAAAGCCCCACTTCAACCCTACTGGCACGAGGAGTGCGTCGACGCACTGTGCATAGTGCGTCGACCCACCCCTGTCCGGATACCCAATCCAGCCCCTTCGCTCCCCTGCACTCATGCATATGCATATTGCATTGTTCCGCCCATTTAAAAAGAAGGTGAGAGAGAAGAAATGAAACAAAAAAATGATGATGATTAAAACCAAAGATGAATCTAACTGAACCTGAACCTCCCTAAAATCTAAGTGAAATAAAATAAGATGCACAAGATAAACAGAAACCTTAAGAAAGAAAAAGAATTGATGATAAAGAAAGGAAAATGAAGATAATGATGACAAAGAAAATGAATACAACAAAAAATAATGAAATGAATGAACTCCCACAAAACCCAATAAGAAGATAAGGCAAATCAAACAAAGAAAGTCAAAGAAGAGGAGGTTCTACCCCTAACGCAGGCTGCGTCGATGCAGCTTGGCTTTGCGTCGACGCAACCTCACCTGGCCCCCGTTCAGCGCGCACCCTTGTGCCGATGCGGTGAGGAGCTCGCGTCGACGCTACACGAATCCTGGCTAAGCCTGGCACACTGCGTCGACGCAGCCAATGATGCAGGTCGACGCAGCCACTTCCCAGCTCCCAGGGTTACTTCCCTCTTTTGCTACGTCGACGTAGGCAGCCCCTGCGTCGACTCAGCCCCCATTAAAAACAAGGAGAAGAAAGAAAAGTAGAAAGGCCAAGGGGGGCTAAACCTCTGCATCGACGCAGGCAAGCCCCTGCGTCGATGTAACTATTTCCTCCCCCTTGATCTGCCATAAAAAGATATAATAATAACAAAGTAAAACTAATAATTGATTAACAAACTAATAATGATAAACAACAAAATCAATACAAACAAGAATGAACGAAATAACAAAAAGGAAGAATGAATGATAAATCATAAAAAAATCCCACGAAAACATGAAAACAAAGAAAACGTTGAATCTAAAAGCCATCCTTAAGGGATAAACGGCGTTTGACTCCGGATTCCTCCCTCTTGACCCTTTACATAGGGGATATTAACTAGGCCTTTGCAGGTCACGCCTGGGCCCCGAGGATCCACCCCTTATGGCTGTGGCATGACTTTGACCCGGGCCAATAGTCCACTGATTTTAAATCGTTTTGACCAAGATTTAACTGAGTTTCTTCATCTTTCAAATATCAAATTTGTCGTATCTCAGCATACATCTGTCCCGATGTTCAATACATATATTCGTCATGCTATCAACACGGACGCATGTCCCGACATGAAATGGTCAATATATGATCGACATGATTTTAAATACCCCTTTGCACCCTAATGCAGGGGATTTTAGTGCTCTACATTACACCTTTCGCTCATTTCATGAGATTTGATTTTAAGGCCATGAGGCCCCTTATCTTGGCGATTAATCAATGGTTTTCTCCTCTCCGAGGGGACGTAATTAACACCGTGACCTTTATGGCACGGCGGGTTCCAGTCCCGACTCGATACCCACTTTCGTCCGATTAGTCAGACGGTGCTCACCACAGGCTCCGGATCACTCCAGCCTCGGAGCTTGAACACATATTGTCACCTAGGCGACTGGTACGCCCTCGCACTTGATAAACCGATACAAAGATATATATATATATATATATATATATATATATACAGTGCGTCCACACCTGGCCTGCGACAAAACCTATATATATATAATATATATATATATAAAGTGCGTCCACACCTGGCCTGCGGCAAAACCTACTGTCTTGTCCTTTGGCAGTGGCATGCAATAAGTTAATTACATATTCATAAAGGGTGATCCCCGATACGTGGTGGAGCATTTTGTTCACGCATAGTGATGGTTTCAGCCGGACGCAATCCAGCCTTCCATGAATCAACATTTTATATACCGAGAGATCACGGCAAGCAAGCACACATGGAATGCAATATGCATGGGATTTGATTTGTAACCATAAAGGGGGGGGGGGGTGCAAGCCCTAATGTGCATGTAGCGGGATATGCATGTTGTGCTCAAATTGGCAGCCAATGCAGGGAGTCTCCCCCCTTTTTATTTCTACTCATGAGAGACCAGCATGTTGTCTATTGTATGCAAATTTTAATGCATGCAGGGCATGTTCAGATTTTTAGAAAATGCAAGAAGCCTCTTGTAATGCACTGGATCCTTGGTAGGTCTTGCTGGATCTTCATTGGATCTTTTGGATTGGTTTCGGTGAGTTTCGGTTCGCTTTGGTGGCTTCCGAGTTGAGTTTTACGAGTCGTGTGAGTTTTTATCTCGTACTAGTTACGGAACCCTACTGTGAGTTTGTTTGTCTGTTCCTCGACTCGTGGATGCTGCAGCGACGATGTACTCGTCGAGCCGGTCGTTTCGACTATTTTTGCGTATTTTTCGGAGATAGGGCCAGAAATCAGATTTTTCGAAAATTAGAAAAATTCCTAATTTCTTTTCCTTTCCTCTCTCTCTCTCCTCATTCGCGCGTTCGCCTCTCTCCCTCCCGTTTTCTCTCCTCTTATGGCTTCTCGGCTCCGGCTGCAGACGGGGTACCTAGAGACACGTGTTGGGGATGCTGTGGAGCTGACTGGGTGCGCGACGGGGCGAGGATCGGAATGGTTTTGGCGCGATCCCGAACGGTGGATTCAAAGCCGACGTTTGAGCTCGCGGCGTGGTTTTCGGCATGGTTTAGTCCCTTCGGGGCACGGTTTCTTCGGTGGAGGTAGGGTGACGGTTCCTCACTTCCTCCTGCTCGTTTTCCCTGCCCTTGCACTTCATTTGGCACGGAAACGGCCGAGTTTGGGCTTGTTTAACCTAAACCGTGATTTTCGGGTTTTGTAGGGTTCGCCGGAGAACGGCAACCATTTGTAGCTCGGTTAGTGTTGAACTGACCGTGGGGATGTTAGGATCCCATCCATGCTTGTTTTGTGTTGATCGGTGATCATTCGAGACCGGTTGGAGCCCGGGAACCTCGTTGACTCTTTTAGGGTCGATTTGACAAAATCGCCTCGATCTAGCGTTTTAACCCGTGCATGTGGGCTTTTTAGCCTCCTAGAGTGGTTTTTCATCATCGAGGGTTGTTTCCCCTGCGCTCCGGTGTGAATGGGGCGTGGAACGGGCCGATTTGGCCAACCCTCCGTTTTCCTGCCGTAACTGGTGTGGCGGTCGTTCCATGGACCGTTACATGCCCTGACGGCCCCACGACTGACTGTTACATCGTCTGGGTTGATTCTTTGTTCTTCGGGGTTTTGGGAATGTGACGGCCCAGGGGTGGCGTGTCATAGCTCTCTGACGCGTCCCGTGAGACGCGTTACTCCTATTTTGTCGTTTTATGTTTAGGTTAAGGCGGTTTCTCTGACGCGCCTGCCCTAGCGCGTCAGGTGTGCGTAACGCTCCTGCCCCAGGCCGTTACATTCTGTTTGACCGTGTTTGACCGAGTGAGTCGGTTCGCCTAACGGTCGTGCTCCCGTGCGTTAGGTGTGTGTAACGCGCCTGCCCCAGGCTGTTACATGTTGTTTTGGCTGAGTCGGGTGGCTGCGTCATTGTCTATAACGGCCGCGCCCCAGCGCGTTAGGTGGTTGTAACGCGTCTGGTCTGGACCGTTACATGCCTCTCAGCTAGTTGTTGTTCTGGGTTTTGTTGGCCCTGACGCGCTTGTCCTAGCGCGTTAGGTGGCTGTAACGCGCCTGGTCTAGCGTGTTACATGCTCCGAGTGTGTTTTGAGTTGCGGGTTGTTCGCCCTGATGGCCCCGGTCGAGCGCGTCAGGCTGGTGTAACGCGCCCGGTGCTGGCTGTTACATGTCTTTGCGTTTCTAGAAGTTGGTTAGGGCGGTGAGTGTGACGGCTTCTCCCCCGACCGTCACGTTGGGTGTAACGGCCTAGACCTAGACCGCCAGGTTCATGTAGCGGTCTAAGTGGGGCGCGTTACATGCCTTATGCTCCGATTTCCGTTCCTTCGGTTTCTGCTTGTCTTGGCTTGGCCTTGTGGTCTGCCCGCTGTCCCGTGGATGTCTCCTGACGTCCTATGAGGGCTAGGACTACGTTGTAAGGTAGCCAGGAGTCTTCTTGCTTGTGGTAGGATTCTCTATCCTACCTTGGTGTGTGTCTTTGGTTGGGTTCTGGTCAACCCGGGGTGACCAGTGGTTGACAGGTGACCTTGTGTGTGGGTGTCTCGGGGGTTTTGTCCAATTCGAGACACTGGTTCTGGATGCCTCGAGGTGCTATGTTACCTCGATTTGCGTGTCTAGGCGTGTGCTGAGGGTCTTCGGTGTTCCTTCAGGTCTCCGTGAGTCATTTCCTGCGGAGTGTCGTTTCTTGTGGCTTAGGATTAGACCGATTGGCGGCTTGTTCCGCTGTCTGTGACGATCTTGCCTTTGAGTCGTTCGACTCGGGATCGTTACGTGGTAGGTCTAGTTGCCTGGTCCTGAGTCGGTTGGCAGTGGTTGTACTGTCAGTGGTGCTTTGTAGTACGTGTGACAGGACTTCCGTAGACTGTCTGTACTCTAGCACTTGTGTTTTGGAGTCGGTGTCTTGTGAACCTCCACTAGTCGTAGCCTGTGACGTAGGCTTTTCTTAGTACGTCACCCACCGGGAGTGGTGGACGGGCAGTTTCCCGTTACACGATTTTTAAGCTAGTTCTGTGGGCCCCGGCCAACGGTAGCGTCCTACCGAGGGGAATACTAGCTAGAGGCCTGGCCTAGGTAGTGGTCAGTGTGTGCACACGTGGTCAGGGACTGGGGACTTGCGTCGACGGGCGTGACCCTGACTAGTCACTCGCAGCGTGGTACTGCGGTCTTGTGTCCGTGAGGTGCTGTTTTTCCTTGGAACGTCGTTGTTTTTTGGACCTGGTTCTTAGTGTGTCTAGTCTCCCCCGTGCTGCACACGGTCGGGTAGACGTGACACTTGTGGCGCAGTGTAAGACGTCAGTGGACGCATCTGGCTGTTCTTCTAGTGTGAGGGTACTCCTATCACTTGACCGACGACTCTCGCGTTTCTCGGAGCCGGTGTTCTCCTTTCCGTGTCGGCTAGTCTTGGCCTTGCCCAAGATTTGCTTCCCTGGCTGTGTGGTCTGTTCTTGACTGTGCCCAAGATGAGCCTGGGGCTGCGTACACGATGTTCCGATCGTGTAGGCCGTTGTGGTTGTTTTATTCGTCCTTGCAGGTCTTCGTTTTAGGCCTGGTGTCGGGTCGACAGATCGGTAACTTCTGACTTTGCTGGATCAGAGTCGCCCTTCTGTTGTTGCTTGGAGTTGGGGTGCCGAGGTTAGTTCGGCCGCCGCTTGTCTGGCGTGGGTTCTCCCCCTTTCTTATTTGTTCCCTACTCCTACTTCCCGTCTGTTTACTACTGCTTGTAGCGTAGTTTTACAGTTTTGTAGTGTAGTTTTTCTGCTTTACTACACATGCTATTTTCGTTGTGTTGTTATTCCGTGTTACTACGTGTTTTTCAGTGGGGATCCGCGTGACCCCTACTGAGCCAGTGACACGTGGCTCACCCCTGCTTTTCAGGTGGGGTGGCGTTGTTCGTTCTACTTCCGCGTGGTTCCTGGAGTGTGCGTGCTCGTTGCGTGCCGTTGCTGCCAGCTGGTACCTACGTCGGGCTTCTCCCGACCTTTTGGTACGTCTTTCTTTTCTGTCGAATGTACTGTGCTAGACTTGTTGTCTTTATCTTTGGACTGACTCTGGGATATAATACTTAATTTAATCTGTTAATAAAAAAGTAATTTTATTTCCGCTACTTTAGTAATCCGATCTAATGAAATTTAATTGCTTACTGTACTATCTATGTGGCTTCAATGTACTCTACACGTGCCTTTTTCCCTTCGGAGCTTTCCCGCTCTTGGGAGGCCTCGCGGGTTCCATGCGGTATCACGCGTATCCGGTAGTCCTATCGGGTATGCCGGGTATCCGGAATCCGGGTCTCTACACCTCTTCTATCCGTGAAAGGCCAGCAGAGGTCCCATGTTTGGTCTTCTTCTCTGTTTCATGTTTCTTTGAAGCCCTTGATGGTTCATGTGCTGTCAGTTAAGGTCCCAATGGCCTACAATTGGTCTGTTCCAAAATCATGTATAGGGTAGGTATTCGGGGCTAAGGCCAATGATCAGTAGTGTCTGTAGCCGTAGCTGAGTCAGTATTCAGTCGTGCCTGAAATGATGCATAAGATCGTGGTATGGTTGAGGCCGTCACTCAGTCATGCCCCAAGCTATGAATGAGATGATGGAAAGGGCTAATGTTGCTTTATCTGTGACTGCGATTATATGGAGGTCGAGGCTAAGGCCATAGATTGGTAGTGCCCAGAGGAATGAGTACCAGGGTGCCATGGCTGGTGGTCGACTGTGCCTAGGAGAATGTCAATATAGGCTAAGGCCATTGCTCGAGTGCACCTAGAAAGATTTTTATGTGTTGAACCGTGATCGGGCTGGAGACGCATATATAGTGACTAGGCCGAAGGTCACATGATGAGAAGTAACCAAGCTATGGCTATTGAATGGCTAGGTCGAAGGCTACATGTTGAGAGATAGCCGAGGCTAAGTGTGACGACCCAGAGCTCCGCATACCAATGTACCGATAACATCGATACACCGATACCAAGAACTGGGGAAGCCACCCAAGAGGCTGATGAGGCCCCTGAAGGGTTATAATGGGTTGTTGAGGGATTGCATTACGAATTAGAATTACAACGCGCAATAATAAGTTTAGCAACAGACAAAAATATTAATGCGGAAGTAATTTTAAAATATCAGAGTGATAAATATATACACTAGTCCAGATTTACAACCGAGCACAAGTCCACTGCACAACTACACGGGGCATACCCCGGCCAAAAGTACACAAAAGACGAACCGACTACAGCTGGCGACCCTACACGCAATCACCCAACGGGCGAGACGAGGAAGCGGCGGGAGGCTGGGGCGGCTCACTTGCAAAAGTGAAGGGTGAGTCACAGCCAGACTCAGTAGGGGTCACACGGATCCCTCCAACGCACTAACACACAGGGATGCTAAATGAAAAGGCAACCAACAAGCAATAAGCAATTAAACAGGCAAATGGCATAATTAAAACAATTAATAAGAAAGCTGTAAATCTAACTATGCAGAAAATAAATAGCTAACCAGCTAACAAACGCCAAACTCAAATAACACGCTGTGCTGAAAATAAATCTAGCTCATTGCTCCCATGTGACAGGAGAAGTCTACCTCGTCGTAGAACAAAAAGAGCGTCACTAGAAGAAAGAGACCAGATGCGTCCCTGACGACTTACTCTGCGGCCTCCAGCAACTCACGTGTAAGCGTCTACACGGAGAGGCGTAAGAAAACCAGTACCAAACCGAGTAACTAGCCAGAGCGACACTCGTCAGTGCCAGTCCCTATCTCTGACCACGTGTGCACACACTGGCTCTTGCCTGAACCAGGTCCTCCAGCTAGTTTTCCCCCTCCGCAGGACGCTACGGCCAAGCCGGGGGCCCACGGAAACTAGCTTACAAACCGTTGATTGGGATACCCTACCACCCCTCCCAGGTGGGTCGACCCGCGTCGTAGGGCTACGACTAGTGGCTCTATCACAAGGAACGTGAGAGAAACAGCCCTACTCGCATAACCATGCACGAATCCACGTAAACCACGCTATTCACGACTCTGCATACATGGGCGGTCTTGCTCCAGCCACCTAACCATAAACGGTCCTCCACTGGCCGCCCAGGGAGTTAAACGGTTTTCCCATGGCCGCGCCAATAGGATAAACGGTCATTGCTCCGACCGCACAAGAATCAATCGTGAAAGGATGAACGGTGCGATCAGCACCGCACAACTAGATGGGCGGTCCCTTGCTCACCGCCTAAGAAACATTAAACGGTCACCCTGTGGCCGTATAACACCAAATGAATTTAAACTAATTTGCAGAATTAAAACTAATGCCAATAAATCAGATAAATGGTCATACAATAGACCGTAGAAGGGACATGGACGGTCTGGTCAAAGCCGTTCCAACGAACTGCCATTGGAGGTCAAAGGAGTGAACGGTCCTAGAGGGGCCGCATGACGGGGATGAACGGTCTAGGTTAGACAGCACAAGTCTAAAAACGGTCTGGGGTTGACCGTTGGGAAATCCCCTCCTAGAGGTTCCCAGGGGTTGAACGGTCCACTACACACCACCTAAAGGGGATAAACGGTCCAAAGATGATCGCTCAACGATGGACGGTCTCCCATCAACCGCATTGGCGGCGTGACGGCGAGTCGGGTTCGGTCTCGGCCGAAACACCGCCCAGAAGGGCCGAAACAAACAGAAAATGAGAATAAACTAATCCACCATGCTCATACAACATTTCTACAACTAAACATGCAATCAGAACTCAAAATAAAGCCCAAACCATCGATTTTCCCAAAATCGGGCTAAATCACACTAACATGGAGAAATGCACAAAAACCTAGGCAAATGACCTCGGATGCCGATGCATGTGCTACCTATGCGCTCCTAGCGAGGTAAGGATTCCATCCCCCTACCTTTTTCGCGGAACCGACGACAAACTCGGCATGAACTTCGAGAAATCCTCCTGACAAGCTTTCGCGCCTACGCGACACCACGGCCGACCATCCGCGACGAGGCTAGCACTAACGCGATCCTCGCGTCAAGCCAGTCCTGTTGACTGCCCCTGCACCTCGATCCGAGGTCCGTACGCACGAACACCGAGAGAGGGGGGGTCGTCGCCGTCGCGTGAGAGAAAGAGAGAGAGATCGAGAGAGTGAGGGGAGAGAGAGAGAGGCGTGCATGAGTTTATAAAAATTTTGTTATATTATTTTTTTTGAAAATTTAACTCTAATTTCAAATAAACCTTATAAATTTTAAAAATCGTGAACATGCCCTTTTTAGTTCAATTAATCTTTAACAAATTCCAATAAATGTCAAACGAACGTCTAAAAATCCGTAAAAATAGTCAAAATGATCGGGACAAAGCCTAGATCCGAATCACTATGAATCCGTTAAAGCACGAGCGCCACACTAAGGCTAGCAATTTTTTTCCGCATCAATTTTACTCCCCACACATGCGATGAATAGCAAATCGGATTAAGAAGGATATGACCAACGGTGACGTACACGGGCACCACCAGATCATTGAACCGGTCCACCGACTTTAGGAACCTGCGGGACATTTACAAGGAGATCCGATCAACATACAAAGATAACAGTTGGAGAAAGGAGGAGCAACAACGCCGCTAGCAGTAGAAATAGCACTGTGCAGAACAATGTAGAAATAGTTCATCATTGAGAAAAACAAAAAGGTGGAGGGAAATGGCGACGCACAAGGCACTGGTGGTCCAGGTGACGTCTTGGACGATGCCCAGGGCGGCGTGAAGTATGAACTTGTGTTGGTGCGCTGCATCCTCCTTCTGCCCATCCAAAGGACACGCCGCTGCCAACAAAAATGAGAAAGAAAAGATTAATCAAGAAGAAGGAGGAGGAGGGAGACAGGCGGAGGAGGAAGGGAGGGAAGAGTGGGGGGGGGGTACCCGGACGGCGGAGGAGCCGAGCTCGGCCTCGTAGATGGGGATGACGTCGATCCAGCTCACGATGACGAAGCACGCCGTCACGCTCGTCATGGCCGCGGCGTAGATCCGATCACCCGCAGCGGCGATCTGGTCCACTCTGAACCCTGCCGTTCGATCCGAGACCTACCTGCGAGACGACGTTCCTTTCCCTCTTTTTCCTTTTTTTTATTTTTTTTGTTTTGTGGATTAGATGGGCCGACCCTTCCCATAGCAGTAGCCCTCTTGGATCGGGAGGTGTGGCCCAACTTGATGCGTGAGATCCACGCTAACTTTGGGCCCGCCAATCGTCCCTCTCAGGATGGGGAGGTGCGGCCCAACTCGATGTTAAGCGAGTTTGACTGAGTTTTAAGTCAGTGATAACTAATCTAGATGAGAAACTCAACTTAGTTTTGCGATTGGGCCATGGGTCAACCAGTCGGACTAGCTAGCTGGCCGGGTTGATACGGGTTTTGAAACATTTGGCGATCCAATTCACAACTTCACGCGGCTACTTTACCTATTCTCTTCGTGCACCTGCAAAATTGGGCTCCCCAAGCTAATCTGGGGGCATATACAGAGTTTTCATCGAACCCTAGCTCTTAGATCTGCTAGTGTGGTTGTCATACCAAAGTATAATAAGACCACCAGCAATGGAGGTCTTAACCACGCACATTGAGATTCCCCCAAGTATTATTCATGGGGAGCATGACGTGGAGTCTCTAGTCTAAATTGTCTTTTTAGATAGAAGAGTCCTAAACCTGTACCGTGTTGAAAAATCTCTTATTGGAGAGGAAATGATGAGTATTTCCGCTAACCAGAACACTTCAGCACCTCACGATTCAGCACCTCACCAAAAAAAGAGAGAATTCAAGACAACTTAGAACACTAACATCATTGGAATGTTGCTAGATCATGTAGGGAACAATATTGTTTGTACGTCATGTGCTTAGGAAACTAAGCCAGACGGCGGGGCCACACATGACATCTTCTACACGAAGTCTCTCTCTCTCTCTCTCTCTCTCTCTCTGACGTCCTTCATCAAGTTGAAAAGGGTGCTTCTCTTTGCATTAATTTCCAACACCCTAGTAGCCACACATTCGAACACATCCTCTCGATTTCCTTCTGGATCTCTTTCCCCTCTTCCCCCCCCCCCCCGGCAAAAACTTTCATCACGGCAAGTTTTCGGTGGTGCACAATACGGAATAAGCTAATCACATCTACGTTGGCATACGAACCACCAGCTGTTAGCCCATGCAGTCTTCTCTTCCATATCAAGTGCAAGGTGCGCTCCAAATTCCTCCCTCAGCTGAGAATTAATGACGCGATTAGGATTTCGTACACTCGCGTGCTAGACCAATTACAAAGTGTACGGCGCCTGTGGACAGCTCGTCAAATATTTTTACGTCTGAAAGGATGCATTTCATGAACGTGTTCGCATAGCCCATCAATTTTTGTTGGGTGCCCGATCACTTTGAACACGTTATATTTTTCCCAGATGGAAGAAAACAGTACGTAGTACTGGCCGTCTGTTGACACCAGGAAGAAAGATTGCATGGGCCCCCATTATATGCTGTATGAGAGTACGTACGTAAGTACGTACGTTGTAATCACACAACCTGGCATGGACTACCGGTGCAGGATGTAGGTTTGAACCTTTTAGGTTAGACTATTAAGAGATTTCAAGCAATGTGATATCGATCAGTGTGTCAAAACCAAAGTCTGAGAAGAACGATGGCACTCCAGTCATAGGATACCAGAGTAAGGAAGACCAACGTGTGGCCAGACTCGATCAGGATGTCAAAACCAAAGCCGTGTATGGATGCATACATGCATCAATTAATGACCAGATGAAACGTGAACACAGGAACGACGATCTGGGTTTCGTATACTCCCACCATCCATTACGGGGACGAGGGAGGAAGTGAAGGAGGGGGGAATGGGTGAGATATCACGGACCGCCCTCACCATGACCGGCAAAGTGGGTGCCCTTGCGTCTAAATCTCGGTCATCTGCCGATCCATACCGCAGAAACATGGAGAGGGAAAGAAGTCTTAATTTGTGGCCGTCTGCATGCATGCGTGATCTTAACTTGAAGTGTAATACTTCCTCTCTCCTTTCTTGGGCATGGATGTCGCCACTCCATGCATGCCTATATATATATGGCTCCCTCACCCATGCCGCACCACAACACCTTCAAGTCCCCGAACCCTCCAAAAAGAAACTAGACAGTTAGATAAGCTTCTCCTCTCTCCTAGCTTGGGTGTAATAGGATTATACAGTTAAGGTCCGCGCGCAGATGGGTGTGCAGAAGTTTCTGCTAATGATCGTTCCTCTCCTGTTACTCTATTCTTTCCTCCAACATTGTTACGGCAATGCTGAGGCCCTCCCGTTTCATAAAACTTGCCATCCTACTGACTTCTCCTCAAGGACGAGCGTGGCTGGAAAGGTAGGATATTGGCCCAGAAGAGCTCTCTTAGCGAGCACGAGTAAGGTGATGAACGTAAACGATTATGGAGCTAAGGGTGACGGATCATCGGATGATACCAAGGTAAGCGCATGCATGCATGTTGCAGAAATCGATCTGTAAATCACATGTGGAGAATGACCTTAATTAAATTGCTAGCCGGACGTGTTGTATTCTTCACGTTGTTAGAAGCTCTAATTATCCTATATATGGTGTGCGTTGTCGGTTAATTATACAGGCATTTACCAATGCCTGGACAGCAGCTTGCTCCTCTTCAGTGGCTGTCACCTTGTTGGTGCCAGAGAGCAAGACTTACCTCCTTAAGCCAATAACATTCTCGGGCTCCTGCAAGTCTGATGTCACGGTACAGGTGAGAGAAATTCTTCACGAGATAAATGAATGGACAAGAATTAACCCTTTTCATTATTTGTCACACAGCTCATTTCTGGGGTGCTAATTCTGTGTTACTGTTTTGTCTTAAAACTAATGTCAGGTCAAAGGAACGATTCTGGCTTCTCCTAAGCTATCAGATTGGAGTGGGACAAACCGCAAGCACTGGATCATGTTTGACGGTGTAAAGAATCTCATGGTTGAAGGTGGTGGGACTTTCGATGGCAATGGGCAGACATGGTGGAAGAACTCATGCAAAGTCAACAAAGCACTTGTAAGAGCATGCATGCATTATATCTTTTCCTCTAAACCAACAAAAAACTTTCTCCTCTATTCATCATGGGACTGATTTGCCACTAAAATTTGTGTTTCTGCAGCCTTGCACGAATGCACCCACGGTACGTTCATGAACCCTTTTCATGAATAATGCAGTAATGCTAGCTAGATATATCCATGAGTTAATTAAAGCATGCACGAGAGGCCGTCAATATTTCAGCAACCCCCATTTGAATTCATCAACTTTGCAGGCAGTGACGTTTGACTCATGCAGCAGCTTGAAAGTGGACAACCTCAAGTTCAAGAATAGCCAGAAGATGCATGTCTCCTTCGAGAGATGCACCAACGTCCAGGTTTCTAACCTTGTGATCAGCGCATTGGGGACCAGCCCAAACACTGATGGAATTCACGTTACTAAAACCACAAACATACGGATCAACAATTGTGTCATTGGAACAGGTACGAGTAACATTTTACTAACAAATTAAAGACCAAGTCTCACTTTGATCGTATCTTTCAATTATACACTTTTCTAATTAACCATCATCTCAATTAACTAAGGTGATGATTGCATCTCTATCGTTAGTGGTTCTCGATACGTCAATGCTACCAACATATTTTGTGGACCAGGACATGGAATCAGGTTCGTCTCTTTAACCATAACCTTCATGTTTTAGCTCGCTCTCTCTCTCTCTCTCTCTCTCTCTCTCTCACACACACACACACACACACACACACACACACACACACACACACACACAGAAGTCTGGGAGTTGATGGCTCAGAAGCCACCATCTCTGACGTACTGGTGGATACAGCACGATTGGAGGGATCAACCAACGGGTCCGAATCAAAACTTGGCAGGTAAAACATCTAGCAAATTAAACATATAAATAACTACAAGATCTTAACTTACCGGGGGTAATCTTTCACATATATGAAATTAAGTGCCAACACCACTTGAACATCCATTTTTTTCACTCACAAAATTATTTTCTGTTATGAAGGGAGGAAAAGGATATGCCAAAAACATCAACTTCAGGAACATCCACATGAAGAATGTAAAGAACCCCATAATCATTGACCAGAACTATTGTGACTCTAGTAAGCCATGCAGCGAGCAGGTAGAACATGAACCCTAGCTACAGGCAAGACTTCAACCCCCCCTTCACCCTTCTCTCTATTGTTCTTTGATCATTTGACCCGTATACATGTAGAACTCGGCCGTGGCAATAAGCGGGGTGACGTACAAGAACATCACCGGGACAAGTGCCACTTCTGTGGCCATGGAGTTCGACTGCAGCAAGAACGTGCCATGTAGTGGGATAGTGTTGCAGGACATCAAACTCACCCTCACAGGAGGAGGCTCCGCGAAGAGCACCTGCAATAATGTGAAATTGTCCAAGTCCGGTATTGTCATCCCATCCCCTTGCACCTCCTAACGATGAAAGATTGGGCAGAAATAACCAGTAAGTACTGGAGAAGACGTCATTTACACTCTTCTCATAATTATTCTCTTATGTTTGAATAAAGAGGCTCAATTCCATGTACCCAGTCTAGTAATATTGTAATGTTGTGAATACACAGTTGTTTAATGGACAGCCTTGAAGGATGATTTACATCTACATAATAAGTATGAATTGAAGAAAGTGTGTTGATTGTTCTATAGCATATTTGACAGAAGTTTCTCCCGGGAAGATATTATACATACACACACACACATGAAAGTGTGAATAAAGTGACCCAATGTTATTCCTAAGTATGCGTGACTTGTTGACGTATATACTCCCCGGCCCTACAGATTGCTTTTTGGCTTGTATATATGTGGGCATTTTTCTACTTGCATGGGTGTTCTTATCCGATTGCGTGTTTCTCCAATCAGTGGGTTTTTCCACCAATATATATGCGTCTCTTGGCGGCCTGTGGGGACTCCTTTCTCCAATGGGGAAAAAGCGATTATGTGAATCGTTGGCTTGGGTATCTAGTCATTTCGTGAGGGGAATGTGCACATGATCAATATTTTGTATATATATTAGAGGTAGATTGTGGACACAAGTCTCGTTAAATTTGAGATTTACCGTTATAAGATCTATGAATTCCTATTAACCATGTCATCAGCATGCACAACCACCGTTCCCTCATCTCCCCCACCCCAATGTTTGCTTCTAGTCTCCTCATTAAATATGAGATTTAATTACCGTTATCTATACCTGGACGATCTTTACCGTTTACATAGACCCGTAAGAAGTCATAGATAAAAATATGGGCTATTTAGTTTTAGACCCTTACAATCTTTGTTATATATTAGGAATAAGCCCCCCTAGTATAACTATTTATTAATAAGTCATCTAAATCTTTTAACCCATATTCAAAAGTCCCTTCAGTTAACCACCGTCTAAGAGGATGCTTGGTCGTGACGGTGGGACCAAACTGTTCTATTTCTCTCCCTCTCCCTCTCATCGTCACATTATCTTTCTCTCTCTTCCCCTCACCAGAAGTCTATCGGCTCGCCTGCAACTCTCTCCCCCCCCCCACCTAGTGGACCGGCACCCCCTTGTGCCAGCACTGGTACCTGTCATCTCCTCCCCCCTCGCCGCCTTCTTCTTCCTCGCCGGAGGACCCTGCAATGCCGTTGCAGCCCCCATCCAACCTTACCGGCCACATCGATGGTCTCCAATGAAAAGAAGAACAAGGGTTATTGTTGGCCCATGCTCTTTAGTGTGGATCTTGTAAATGCAACTTCTTGAGCACCGAAAAATGGGTGTTGATGTCTTGCAGCAGAAGAAACTTAGATCGAGCTCCTTGAGGCAGGGGAGTTGGTCGTCAAGGTTGAACCACATGTCCTCCAACTTAGGATGATTCTCCCCGATGCTAATACACCATCTACCGAACGCATCCCCTCCCCTCCTTCTTCCCCATCTTCTTCCTCCCTACACAAGAGGTCATCGTTGGCGCCTGCGAGCGCACTGCCACTCCCTGCGCCACAGCCACATCACAGGGACCCCATTGATCCGGACTCTTCGGCCGCCATTCAACTCTCTCGTTGCCACGCCATGCGTCGGCCACAAGCGCACTACCCCTCCCTACACCATAGCCACATCATAGTCTCCCATCCAACCTCACTGGCCACAACAAAACTCCATCGTCGCCATGCCATACGCCAGCTGTGAGCGCACTACCCCTCCCTGTTGCGTTGAGCCAGATGCGGGTCTACCTATCTCTCTATCTCCCCTCCTCTCTCTATTTGTCTCCCTACGCACCCCACCCCACTCCACTATGTGGGAGTGCTGACGCCCGGCAGCAGAGGCATAGACTCCCTCTAGCACCCTCTCCTCCTCTGGTTCTATATCTCTTTTCTTTCTCTCCTCTCGTTCTATATCTCCTTTCTCTCTCTTCTCCCATTCTCTCTCTAGGCACTCATGGCGTTACTCAACGGTCTTACGGTCTTTTCATCCCTCCCAGTTCTTACGCTCTTTTCATCCCTCCCAGTTAACGTAAACCATAGTTAGGTTAGATTAACCTAACTTTTTCTTATAGAAACTGACTGTAAAAGTACTTTTTTTTGTATCGGAAAAGAATTTGGTGACTTGCTCATAAGTAGTGCCAATACATGGGCTTATTTATAATATCAAAATATTATCGAGCTTATTCATAAAAAACCCCAAACATATTTACCTACGACTTTTGGTCCTTTACCTTTACCTATGGTGGTAGTTACTAGTAAATGTAGGCTATGCAACTTTGTTTTCCTGTAGTGACACTCTAGATAAATTTGCATGATCATGGCAGCACCAAAAAAAATGTAAGCTTATAGCATTCCAAAAAAAACATTCGTCAAGTTTCTAACAAAATTCATATGCTAAGAATTTGTCTTTAGGCAAAAAAAATGTAAAAAAGACTTTAAATTTCCCTACAAAGAGATTTCAACTAATTATATGTGACCTCTGATGGAAAGAAAAGAACGATTCACGAGAAGAGAAAGATAGCTTTGCATTAAATCATTTCGATCAATGGTCAAGTGGGTATAATATTATATCAGGAAATATACAAAGAGAATGCGTACTCACAAATGAACTAGTTTTTATTTTCATGGAATAATAGGCAGGTAAAATCTTTTTATCTACGAGAATGACCAAGGAGGCAGGATCTGAGAACATTTTAACTCTTCCTTTTAATTCAACTTAATGGGTCGCGTCGTTACCCAAGTATTGAACCCGAGACCTCCCCCTTGTAAAGAGGGGAGGGTAGTGCCCACTCCACCAATGGTGGGGGACTATTGGGTCGTTACCTCATAGATAAAACATAGAGTCAGGTGCATGCGAAACTACATATATATCGATCATGAACATATTTGTTTCACCTTTTTGGTGGGTCTAATTTTCTCTTGATATGAAGGGAGAGCAAATATTTTCCATATTAACTATAATTCCCGCGTACAACAAAGAATGCCACATCGTACGTCATTAATGGTGTTATCCTACAAAGATAGACATTTGCTTACTGTGAACGTCATTAATTAATAGGGCGATCGCTCGTTCCACAAGAGAAATAGACCAGGCAGTGGGCAACTGTACGATGCCCTCTTTTCTAAGGCAGGTTGGGGAAAGGAATTCGTAAATGCTACGTACGTTAACCAATTGTTCCATATCCTAATAAGTTAGTGCCTTATTGTACGTACGCATATATATGTCCGTGCTTTGTCTGTGCAGGTGTTCCTCATGTGCTTCTATATATATATATATACTGGTGAGTAGCGGGACAGCAGGATATATATTGCACGTAATTAGCTACGTACGAACATGCCGTGAACAAATATATATATAACCACGAACTAATAGAGAGAACAACGGGAGATGTATTCTCATTGGACGTCGTAGAAGTACTTAAAGCAAAAAAATTTCATGCTTAGAAGAAGATTATAGACTGAAGATATATGTTTTCATACATCGGTTTGAAAACTTAAGCCGTGGACTCAACAATTAATTATTAGATGAGTACCGTTCGTGTCGGGGAAGATATACCCTGTCAAAGGAAGATCTTCGCCGAGATAAGTTACCCTCCGATCGACGTCATTTAATTATACACAAGATCCAAGACTACTCTTAATTAATTTAAAACACATGTACGTAGGAACTCGGTTAATTTCCTGGATCTCCAATTCCCCATGGGAGAAACAGGCAGGGCCACCGTCACCTGAAGGTAAAGAAAAAGGGGCCGGGGACGCTGCTAGTAATATCTTGGAATTAATTATTAGTATCACCGGTGCATGCACGTACGCATGCGGGCATACATATTGCACAGATACACAAATCCTGAACACATGCAGGTAACTCGGTTTCTCCCATGGGAGAAACAGGCAGGGCCGCCGTCACCTGAAGGTGCATGGCCCCTCCGTCTCATGCTCTTTCATCTTGGCCCGATCTATTATATGCCTGCAGGCAAACATGGGGAGGACGAGGAGAGCGTACGTAATTGTTTCGCCCCACCCGTGCATGCACGGGTTCCAGATTTATTAAAACATAACTAGTTCAAATTAAGATACATAGCCAGAAGATGCTCGTGTGTTGTGGGCACAAAAAAAAAACACAAAGAAGAAGTGGGGGCGCAGGGTGTATATATACAAATACAATAAGAAGGAGGAAGGATTCTCACAAAAAATAATGGAATGAGAAGGATAATATAATGAGAAAAAGAAACCCACGAAGCTCCCCTTTTCTCTTAATTCTCCTTCACGGAAGATGGCTGCCTGCGATCTCCTTACCTCGTTGTCCAATGGAGAAACGGCGGGGGCTCATGGAAGAGACCAGCGGGCAAAGATGGCATCCAACGGATGTACCAGCCTCGAGGGTCGCCCTCCCCAAGGGCCTCGGCGCGCAGCTCATTCCGGCAAGGTCCCTGCTCGTCGACGACCGAGGCGGACGTACGACTCTCCCACAAACGGAAAAAACCTCTGCCTTCGTGCTCTGCGAAGTCTGCTGCAGCGACAACCAACCAGTAGCAGGGGAAGATGGCCGCGGCTGGAGCAGCAAGGAGGAGCTTCGAGCGGGATCGACCACCCTTATAAGAGGGGCCCTTGCGCGGCTGAAGAAAATGGTTGGTTAGAGAGATCCTGGTAGAATCCCCCCTCTCCGGCGAAAGTCTGGTAGGAGCGCCCTTGTCTCTGCCTCCAACCTATTTGGCTCCGGCCACCCCAGAGTGCTGTGAAAAAGATCAGGGGTTAGAGAGATTTTGTCCTGGGGGCTCGGGGAAGAAAGGAGTGTGCGAAGTTCTTTGTAAGAGGGTGGGTTTTCATTCAAGTTTTCTTTTTACCTCCCATTCCACAATGTTTGATGTTCTTTTGACGTAGCCCTTCTATAAGGAAATGAGATATAGGGGTTTGATCCCCGATTTCTTCATGAGAAGAGCGTCTATTTTTTTTTATGGCATGTGCATATGAACATAGCTATCTGGTATGCCCATCTATGTCCCTCCACCCGATTCTACTTGTTTCTTAGTTCTGGTACGAATGTGATGCTTTCTTGTGCAATAGATATGTATACCTATGTACATATATATGTGTATACATATAAGCATATATGAGATGTCCGCCCATGTTTGCCTTAGCTCTGCTTCTTTTTTTTTTTACGCATACATGTGTAAGTTCGGCATGGTCATATACCTTCTACCTTATTTGAATCCACCCTTCTACTATATGCATACTTCCATGGATCCCCTTTTACCTTTTTCTTCCTTGAATTTTTTTTTACATCCTCTAAATCCCACCTCGGTGTCTGGCTGGCTTCCACCACCATTGGCATCGAAGGGATGAGGCACATGGGATTCATCCCAAGTCTAGTCCTTTTCATAAATTTGTCCTTCTTCCCCCTTTGAATTTCTGAATACTCTCGAATTCCTGGGGGCTCATTCCCTTATAATGTAGACCCCAGGTGATTCTCTCCGGTGAGTAGACATTGGTGGCTTTATGCCTCGGCAAGGAAACAATTTTTAAGACCATGTCCCTGGAATGGGATTGTGGCGCCCCTTCGGCCAATGGGATTCCTACTAGGCTCGTCCTCATGATTTCTCCATAATCGACGTGGGTTAACGGGGTCGTTGCCTTCGGGCGCACCCTCTTTGTTTCGGGGTCACCTCGGAGTTCTCTCCGTGGATGGTGTCCCCTATTTATCCCCCAAATGCTTTGGGTTAAGGGGAGGTGCTGTCGAATTTTAGATTTGAACTTGTAACAAAATCAAAGAGTGTAAAAGAATGCATGGAACAAATGGAAACAAGGGGAAATGGACTAAGGATGACAGTTTTACATGGGTGTGCAGTCGAACTGATGCTGTGGGCTAAAATTTAGAAGACGTTCTGAATGAGATTTGGGATTGTTGGAATTGAAACGGCTAAAATAAGAATGTTGATCACAGAACTTTCTGTTTTAAGAATCAAGATGCAGTGTGAGCCAGTATGAGTTGAGGGAGGCACCCCAATCCAATACAGTCTTTGAATTGCTAAACTCAGAATAAATGAAGATCTAACTGTTGAGCCAGAATTTAAACCCCTGATTTGAAACTGAAATTGAAGCAAGACTGGATGAAGGGTGCACTAACTACATTGTTGATCAAATTGAGCTGGGGTTTCACTGCTAAGCATGAGTCTGTAATTGCTAAAAGCAAATTGGACAAGGGAAAGAATGGGGGTTGAACACCATCAGCAAAAAAAATCAGAATAAGCAAAAATGGAGTTGCATTTGCATCTTCTCTGGCCCTGCATCCATGTCACCTCAGGGGCCGACCCATGGGGGTCGACCCCTTTGCTCAGCACCCTATGTCTGCCCTCACGCAGATGTGGCTTTACCTGTCTCAGAAAAGAAGAAAGACATGCTAAATATGCACTTACATATTTGTCATTGTGAAGGGAGCTCCTGCATGTATAATAAAGGGTCCTCATTGAATTCATCATCTCAATACATACCTAGCATGCATGCATAGCATTGCCATCTAATCTTGCATCACATCATAATCTTAGGGCCTCCTTGATTCATTAATTCCCATCGTCACACTTTACATCCTCTGAATGTCTGAAATTCCCCTCATACCATGCACATTTTGATTTGCATGTTAACCAATGCAAGTGCCGGATATGCTGAGTTAAGAAAGCCAACAATCAACCAAGGAAGGACAGATGGACTGTCTAAACAAAATCTTCATGCAAAACTAAACCCACAGAAAGTGCAGCAATTGAATTGCATTCCAAAAGCTGCTGGAACAAAAGAAAGGAAACACTGAAATGTTGCCCGTGATGCCTAAATCCAAATATTGAAATTCAGTCAAACCAACATGTGTCAAGGGGCATGCGCTAATAAATTTTGGAATTACGGTGCATTGGAATTCAAGAGGCATAACGATCAGCTGTGATTCTGAGGATCATTGAGAGCTAATACAGGTAAAGATTGAGGTTTAAATAAAAATTGAAGAGGAGAAAGTAAAGGGGTCGGCCTCTCCTTTTGCCTAGCATCTCATCCTTCTTTCAAGTAGCATGATAATCATTGTAAATCCACCCTCTGTCAGCATGCTAGGGCAATCTCCTTTGCATTTGCATCCTTGGCACGTCAGCCGGATTCTCCATCCCAAGGGATTAACATATTGAATTCATTGCATCTTCCCTTGTCCCTTCACCCCTTCCTCTTGGTCTGCTGAATTCTGGTATTTAAGCCTTGAGCATGTTCATATCATGGACCATATATGCATTTCGCGAACAAAGAAGTCATGGATCAATCCAAATCCAGTGCATGCCTTACATATGCACATTGAAGCCTCATACATTTCATCACTAAAAAAAAATCAGCAAATGGGTAGTTGAGCATTGGATCCATAATAGCTTGTTTGCTGTCATGAGCCTCCTTGCATGTATATGCAGTTGTGAATGAGAGAATTCAGTCATGCAGGGGTAACAAAAGGGGCTAATGATCAGTTTTTTTCTTTGGACTGAGTCTAAATTGCAAGAAGGTTATCTGTAAACTGCATGGTGTCTTCTTCTGCATAGCCACTCAGGACAGAATTCATGCATATTTTGCATACAACCCCACATGGCATACATAACCCAATGTATGCAGTGGCAGTAGCATCTGAACTCATAATGGGCCTCTACGAACCCCCCCACACTCACACTTCAAGCATTTTCATGAATGAACTTCTGTGTGACATGTGCACCCATTCCCTTTGGAACACCTCGGACCATTGCATATCCATCTCATGCTCTGAAACTATGCATGGTTTGCACTGGGATTTTGTATGCATATCCACCTTTGAACAACTTGCATACCTTAAATCATCCTCCCCCGGTTGAAGAAATGGACATATGAGGATTAGAAATCGGCTGGCAACAAAAAAAGAGCAGACGGAAAGTTATGAGAATCTCATTGTGGATTAAAAGAAAGCTTCACTGTGGGCTGGAATTCAAAAATGCCATGGCCGAATAATTCTGAAACTACCAGGAGCGGGATAAAAAAAAACAGGGAATATGAATGTGGGCTTTGTGATTCCTTGATAAAAAAGAGACACTGAAGTCTGGTTTGGGCTGATATACCTCAAAGCACTTGCGATGATTTAATTCAATCACTGAGTCGCTATTCAAGATAAGAATGTAAAACATGAGATGGTTCTCAAGCAGGAGGCAGATATTAAAGAACTACAGATCTCATACAAGGGTAAGAAGCTGTTCTTGGAAAGGCAATTAGAGCTACCTTTTGACCAAATGGCTACAATCAAAACCCCTTTCAAAGAATTAGAAGTGGATGTTGAGGGGCATAGCTTTCCAAATCCTGCAGACAAGCTCTTCTATGTTGTTGATAATGTCTCCAAGTTGCAATATATAATAAATTCTATGGCGCATGGGAAAGGAGAGATGCAAGTGGCTCCTGCAGACCATTTTGTTTTTAATAAGCTTGAACAACTGAGGAGGGCTTCTGAAAATTATGTTAGCACTAACCAGGAATTAAAAAAAATGATTCGATGTAGCTGTCTAAGAAGATGAAGAAGATCAGCAAAGGCAGATAACGTACCATGGCATCGAAAACGCTAGAGTGAATTCTGGCTCTTCCATTGATCTGAATTATTAGCCCTCAGTCCAGTATCACCAGGTCATTTGGACAAAAGCAACCCAGATTAAATCCATTGAAGAAATCCAAGACGTAAGCCTTGTTCCTCCGAACCCGACGAAAAGAATATTAACGTCGCCCCTCTAAGTCGGATTCAGACCCTGGGAACTATCCCGATATGGCCGTAATCCGACACTGCCCTGGGCCGATAATCCGTCAGACCGGATTCGTTTCCATTGGGATTTGATCCCGCTCTTCTATCAAATCTGCTGTATACTTGGCATACATTTTCACGGGTTTCGTATCCGCTATTGTCATGTTTCCAATGCGGACTTTCGTCCGAACATAAAATGGTCGGTGAGCGACAGACATGATTTAAGCATTCTCACCCTATCGAGGGACATTTCCATACAACTCATGAATTTCAATATTTTGTTTTCATTAATGTTAGTTTTATGGCCGTAGGGCCTCTTTTCCTGGCGACTAATCAAGGGTTTTCCCTTCTCCGAGGAGATGTAATTAACGTCGTGACCTTTATGGCGCGGCGGGTTTTTGTCCCGACACGATACACACAATCATCTGATCAGTCAAACGGCGCGCACCCGGGTTTCCACGAAGTCCGAATAAATCGTCACTTTGTGACTGGCACGCTCACGCACTAAATAAACGAACTCGATAAAAAGTGCGTCCACATGTGTGTCCTCGGAAGGACGCATGCACCAATTAATTAACGTCCATGTCTCTAAACCGGTGATCCTTGCACCGGGAAGCTGCAGCGCCCAATAAAACACCGATGCGATTCACGTTTCACGCACCGCAAGCATACTGATCAAACCTCCAAATGCCATCATCAATCGATTCATATCGGAAAAGGGTAAGAGACCTGCACGGAAACACTGAGTTAGCCCTGCTTTGATAGTGGGTTATCCCAAATTAACTCAGTTTTAACTCTCGGTTAACTCGCCTAGTGTTTGAATAGGTGTGGTTTTCCGTAATCCGAAACATGCGAAGGGTTAATACTCATGAGATAATATTGGGTTACGGTACCCGGTAGATGATTGAACGGCTAACCCTCCCATTTAATGCCGGCGTGTGCAAGTCCCCTCTCTCTCTCTCTCTCTCCCTCTCTCTCCCCTCTTTTGTTAAGTTAAGTTCATGAGTTTTAAATTTTAATTAGTGAGATTATCGACGTTAATTATTAACAAATATTTTCACAGTTTATTTGTTTTACAGAATATATTTAAAAAAAATTAAAACAAATTAAAACAAAAAATTTAAGATGAATAGTAATATGAAATCGCACTTAATGACATATCTGGATTTTAAATTTTAATCAGTAAAACTACTGATGTTATTTATCAAAAAAATATTCTTATGATATATTTATTTTAAAATATATTTAAAATATTTAAAATTTTAAATAAAATAAGAATTTTAAAGTGAACAAATGTCCATGAGTAAAAAATTTAAAAAGAAGGGGACAAATTAATGTGATATTTGAGCTATCATTATTATCGAGTTAATCTAATATTTATCAGATCACACTGGATTAAAATTAAATTAACTTATTACCTCTTTACTACCGGGTTAACTCTCCTCCCATCAAAATAAAAATGAGTTAATTTCAGTCTAACTTAAGTAGATTGAATTAGTCGACTTTTGGGCTAGCTTCCTATCTTGTGCTAACGATAGTTTATATCGTAAGGCCGATATTACCTCTTCGCATGTACACGCTTTATCTGTCATTTTCCATCTGACCAGGAGTCTCATTTGAAAAATTTGCGTGTGTACGTACTTGCAAAAACAATAGGAGTACTAAGACACACGTAATTAACTGAGAACATGCCGTGAACTCAACTCTGACAACTCGTTTTGACGGGCAGAAGAAAGACCACAAGCATGCGCCCATGTGCCTGAAAGTTCATCCCCTGTATACACAAGTCCATGGTCGGCACAAATTAATTGAGGAATGTTAGATTACCGTCACAATTTTTTTTTATTACGATGTCACTTAATTTTTTCTCCGTCGTATGATCATCGAAGGAAGTAGCTCTCAAATTTACATTCAGTAATCTAAAACGAAGAGTATGACAAATAGGGTAAAAGGGAACTGGGGTGAAAAAAAAAGACTCTGCAGGTTTTGCTATATCAATGTCATTTATATCACACAAAAGTCTTGCATCTATCGTCAATGTACAATTTGGATATATATATATATATATATATATATATATATATATATATATATATATATATATAAACTATACATCTGTATGTTGGCAAAACATTAATTATAAGGAAATGTGGGATTAACGGCGAAAAAATTCTGTCTCTAATCTCTCTCTAACCTGATGCTAAATATTTTAGCGATGGATTAGAGAGAGATTAACGACATCCGCTAATTAACGATGAATTATCAGTGACTAAGAAAAATATTATTGCTAATTCATCTCTAATTAATGGCGAAAAAAAATTCCTCTCTAATCGATCACGGATTAGGGACGGATTTGTGACAAAGTTTTTATTGATCGTTGATAATTCATCACCAATTAGCGGTGGCTGTTAATCTCTCTCTAATCTATCATTAAAATCTTTAACAATAAATTAGGGATGGATTAGAGACATAATTTTTTCATCGATAATCTAACATTTTCTTATAATGAAATAAGGATCACATGATTCGATCTCTGATTTATTGCAATCTACCATAGAGGAAGCATACAAAACTTTGTCAAGATGATTTATGTTTTCTACTATTAATATGTTACTTATGAACTATTTAAGATCATAATTGTTTGTATTTACTTGTCATCTACCAAATGACCATAAAATAAACAGTTTAATTATAAAAAGGTGTAAATTTATAATAACATGTACGTGTACGTGTCACGTGAGTGCTTTTTACGCTTACTATCAGATTTACATAACTTTTTGTTTATAGTTAAATTTTTGAAGACGCCATGCACACGAGATCAATGCGAGCGTACGTATGGATCTACGACCGTAGGCCGGTGTCCCATGCATGCATCAAAAAGTAGTTGAAAACGCGTTACCACACCACACCGACGTACGGGTCATGGAAATATTCATACGCCATGGATGTGACGATGCCCATGCTTGGAAAAATACGTCACAACGGCGCCCTAAATCTTAATTTGCCCTCAATTAATCACGTTTTGGCTTCATTAATCACCACTTCTTCACCACCCCCACACCAATCTTCTTCCATCCCCCCGGCCTACCATGATCTTCTGATCCGTGGTTAATTGCATGGTGCACACAGTACTCGATCCCCTAGCTCTCCCCGTTATAATTACTATATATATGCAAATTAACAGGTATAAATAATAACTAAGCAGAGTCAGACATAAATTAAAAATGAATCAAATTTTAGAATATGCATGCAATCATAAATACGCAGGTAAAAAATGAGAACACGTACATGCAAGAATTCTGTTTTCATCCCCATGGGAAAAACGGGAAGCTGTGACAGCAAGGTCGATCGCCCGCTCCCCCCCCCCTCTCAATCCGATCTGTCATCGGCCGATCCATACCTGGGAAACATGGGGAGGGCAAGAAGAGATGAAGTCCTTGTTTTTCCCCGTGATCATGCACGGGTTCCAGATTTGAAACGTTTTTCTTAATTTCTCCATCCCTGAATATATATATATAGCTCACCACGACAAGGTTGCACCATCACACTTAATTCTACCCTCCAAGAATCCTCATCAATACCGAACAGACACATATATAGCTATATAAGCTTCTCCTCTCACCTTGTAAGACACAAGATATATAGTTAAGGTTCCCTCATATGGGTCTGCAGGGGCTTCTCCTACTCCTTAATAGCTGAATAGTGGGAGGAATAAGCTAATCACACCTACGTTGGCATAAGAACCACCAGTTATTAGCCCATGCAGTCTTCTCTTCCATCTCTAGCGCAAGGTTCGCTCAAAATTCCTCCCTGAGCTGAGAATTAATGACGCGATTAGGATTTCGTACACTCTAGACCAATTACAAAGTGTACGGTGCCTGTGGACAGCTCGATCGTCAAATATTTTTACGTCTGAAAGGATGCATTTCATGCACGTGTTCGCATAGCCCATCAATTTTTGTTGGGTGCCCGATCACTTTGAACACGTTATATTTTTCCCAGATGGAAGACAACAGTACGTAGTACTGGCCGTCTGTGACTAAAGGAAGAAAGATTGCATGGGCCTCCATTATATATATGCTGTATGAGATTACGTACGTAAGTACGTACGTTGTAATCACACAACCTGGCATGGACTACAGGCGCAGGACGTAGGTTTGAACCTTTTAGGTTAGATTATTAAGAGATTTCAACTGCAATGTGATATCAATCAGTGTGTCAAAACCAAAGTCTGAGAAGGACGATGGCATTCCAGTCATAGGATACCAGAGTAAGGAAGACCAACGTGTGGCCAGACTCGATCAGGATGTCAAAACCAAAGCCGTGTATGGATGCATGCATGCATCAATCAATGACCAGATGAAACGTGAACACAGGAACGACGATCTGGGTTTCGTATACTCCGACTATCCATTACGGGGACGAGGGAGGAATTGAAGGAGGGGGAATGGGTGAGATCGATATCACGGACCGCCCTCATCCTGACCGGCAAAGTGGGAGCCCTTGCGTCTAAATCTCCGTCATCTGCCGATCCATACCGCAGAAACATGGAGAGGGAAAGAAGTCTTAATTTGTGGCCGTCTGCGTGCATGCATGACCTTAACTTGAAGTGTAATACTTCCTCTCTCCTTTCTTGGGCATGCATGTCGCCACTCCATGCATGCCTATATATATATATATGGCTCCCTCACCCATGACTCGGCCGCACCACAACACCTTCAAGTCCCCGAACCCTCCAAAAAGAAACTGGACAGGTAGATAAGCTTCTCCTCTCTCCTAGCTTGGGTGTAATAGGATTATACAGTTAAGGTCCGCGCGCAGATGGGTTTGCAGAAGTTTCTGCTAATGAGCGTTCCTCTCCTGTTACTCTATTCTTTCCTCCAACATTGTTACGGCAATGCTGAGGCCCTCCCGTTTCATAACCTACTGACTTCTCCTCTAGGACGAGCGTGGCTGGAAAGGTAGGATATTGGCCCAGAAGAGCTCTCTTAGCGAGCACGAGTAAGGTGGTGAACGTAAACGATTATGGAGCTAAGGGTGACGGATCATCGGATGATACCAAGGTAAGCACATGCATGTTGCAGAAATCGATCTGTAAATCACATGTGGAGAATGACCTTAATGAAATTGCTAGCCGTACGTGTTGTTTTATTCACGTTGTTAGAAGCTCTAATTATCTTATATATGGTGTGCGTTGTCGGTTAATTACAGGCATTTACCAATGCCTGGACAGCAGCTTGCTCCTCTTCAGTGGCTGTCACCTTGTTGGTGCCAGAGAGCAAGACTTACCTCCTTAAGCCAATAACATTCTCGGGCTCCTGCAAGTCTGATGTCACGGTACAGGTGAGAGAAATTCTTCACGAGATAAATGAATGGACAAGAATTAACCCTTTTCATTATTTGTCACACAGCTCATTTCTGGGGTGCTAATTCTGTGTTACTGTTTTGTCTTAAAACTAATGTCAGGTCAAAGGAACGATTCTGGCTTCTCCTAAGCTATCAGATTGGAGTGGGACAAACGGCAAGCACTGGATCATGTTTGACGGTGTAAAGAATCTCATGGTTGAAGGTGGTGGGACTTTCGATGGCAATGGGCAGACATGGTGGAAGAACTCATGCAAAGTCAACAAAGCACTTGTAAGAGCATGCATGCATTATATCTTTTCCTCTAAATTAACCAACAAAAAACTTTCTCCTCTATTCATCATGGGACTGATTTGCCACTAAAATTTGTGTTTCTGCAGCCTTGCACGAATGCACCCACGGTACGTTCATGAACCCTTTTCATGAATAATGCAGTAATGCTTGCTAGATGAGCATGAGAGGCCGTCAATATGTCATCAACCCCCATTTGAATTCATCAACTATGCAGGCAGTGACGTTTGACGCATGCAGCAGCTTGAAAGTGGACAACCTCAAGTTCAAGACTAGCCAGAAGATGCATGTCTCCTTCGAGAGATGCACCAACGTCCAGGTTTCTAACCTTGTGATCAGCGCATTGGGGACCAGCCCAAACACTGATGGAATTCACGTTACTAAAACCACAAACATACGGATCAACAATTGCGTCATCGGAACAGGTACGAGTAACATTGTACTAACAAATTAAAGACCAAGTCTCACTTTGATCGTATCTTTCAATTATACACTTTTCTAATTAACCATCATCTCAATTAAATAAGGTGATGATTGCATCTCCATCGTTAGTGGTTCTCAATACGTCAATGCTACCAACATATTTTGTGGACCAGGATATGGAATCAGGTTCATCTCTTTAACCATAAGCTTCATGTTTTAGAGCGCTCTCTCTCTCTCTCTCTCTCTCTCTCTCTCTCTCTCTCTCTCTCTCTCTCTCTCTCTCTCTCTCTCTCTCTCTCTCTCTCTCTCTCTCTCTCTCTCTCTCTCTGTGTGTGTGTGTGTGTGTGTGTGCACGCGCGCGTGCGTGTTCCAATAAGAATTTATCCACCTCTTCCCCAACCCCCCGCTACATTTTTGTGTAGTAACACTATTTCTCCCACATACAGTATTGGAAGTCTGGGAGTCGATGGCTCAGAAGTCACCGTCTCTGACGTACTGGTGGATATAGCACAATTGGAGGGATCAACCAACGGGGTTCGAATCAAAACTTGGCAGGTAAAACATCTAGCAAATTAAACATATAAATAACTACAATATCTAAAATTACCGAGGGTAATCTTTCACATATATGAAATTAAGTGCCAACACCACTTGAACATCCATTTTTTTCACTCACAAAATTGTTTTCTGTTATGAAGGGAGGAAAAGGATATGCCAAAAATATCAACTTCAGGAACATCCACATGAAGAATGTAAAGAACCCCATAATCATTGACCAGAACTATTGTGACTCTAGTAAGTCATGCAGTGAGCAGATAGAACATGAACCCTAACTACAGGCAAGACTTCAACCCCCCTTCTCTCTTCTCTCTATTGTTCTTTGATCATTTGACCCGTATACATGTAGAACTCGGCCGTGGCAAAAAGCGGGGTGACATACAAGAACATCACTGGGACAAGTGCCACTTCTGTGGCCATGGAGTTCGACTGCAGCAAGAACGTGCCATGTAGTGGGATAGTGTTGCAGGACATCAAACTCACCCTCACAGGAGGAGGCTCCGCGAAGAGCACCTGTAATAATGTGAAATTGTCCAAGTCCGGTATTATCATCCCTTCCCCTTGCACCTCCTAACGATGAAAGATTGGGCAGAAATAACCAGTAAGTGTTGGAGAAGACGTCATTTATACTCTTCTCATAATTATTCTCATATGTTTGAATAAAGAGGCTCAATTCCATGTACCCAGTCTAGTAATATTGTAAGGGTGTGAATACACAGTTATTTAATGGACAGCCTCGAAGGATGATTTACATCTACATAATAAGTATGAAATGAAGAAAGTGTGTTGATTGTTCTATAGCGTATTAGTTTGTAATGGATTAACGTATTAGTTTGTAATGTGCTAAATCACTTTTTTGTGATTATAAGAAATTTAGGATAGTGGTATTTGAGTCTACAGAAAATATATGAGAGATTTAGATTAAAGTCTAATAGACACCCAACTTAGGCGCATTTTTTAAAAAAATAATAAAACTCGGACCCACATCGTTGGAAGATTAAAATGTGAACCTAACTGAACAATGGCAGGGTTACAGAAATGGAGGGGCGGCCCATCATAGATGCCCCTATTTTTCTCTACCATTTTTAATTTAATTTTGCGTAGATTAAAATGAAAACAAGAGCAATCTACTCTTTAATCTTCTCGTAAAATTAAAGTAATGACATATATATCTCTACAAATTTTCATATTTTCTTGTATATGAATTTAAAATCTTCTAATTAAGACTTTGTGCGCCTATGTATATATATATATACCTCTTTTAAATCATTAAGGCATGTACGGCCTGGGACGGGGTGATACGAGTTGGTACAATTACGTATCGAGACACAAAAAATGTATTATATATATTTACTATAATATAATGTAACTCAAATGCTCTCCTAACTCAGTTGGCTAAGTGAAATGCGGTTTAAATCGTTGTCCATAGTTTGAATTTTATTCCCTGTCATCTTTTGAAATATATATTTTAAAATAATTATATAAAAAATGATATTTATAGCACAATCAACTGATCTACAAAATGAATTCAATATAAAAAAATTAAAATAATATATATAATATCTCGATTATATCTCACAGATCGATCGGACAGGACGGATCTCGATTTGTCAAACTTTGACTCTAACCATTCAAATTGTTGTGAAAAAATCTACCGTAACCATATATCCAACGGGTACGGTGAGATTTTTCATGACAATATATTCATTTACCAATGATATATAAATCTAGCAACAACATGGCTGTACATAACAATATTTTTATAAAGGAATACAAATAAATGCAAATGTAAAATAAATTTAATGTAATTATTAATTTAAAAGGGCGGCTTAGGGGACGGTAGTCACCACCGTTACGGCTGGACATCAGGATTGTATATACAAATATTTTCATCTAGAGGGTATATCAACAAATACAAATGTAAGATAAATTGTTGGACAAATATTATTTTAACAAGCGTGTGTGTGTATATATATATATATATATATATATATATATATATATATATATATATATATATATATATATATATATATATATATATATATATATGAAAAAATCTTTATTTTATATGTTCAACAAAATATGTGTTAATAGCACGAGGGGTATAACTGATAACTATTTTTTAAAATGAGGGTATACATAAAAATATCAAGAATATGAACATATAAAGTAAAATATTCTAAGAGTATAACTCCATAATTATCCCTTCTTTCTATCAAGATTTGTTGGCTCGGTCATACCTGCCGTATTAATTTTCTACCGGTACGAATCAATACGTCACAAGGTGTCAATATTAAAAACTATTTAATATATATATTATTATTATTGTAAACTATAATATAATATTATACGTTATTCAGTGATTAATAGGTGTGTTAGTTGTGTGTGAGATAAATGATTCAATTCTCATAAATCTCGTGTGTTTTTTATCTTATTTTTTTTAAGAATAATAAAAAGATAAACAAATAATGTCATTAATGTGTTTTGAACTCAAATCTTAATCTTGTAAACGAATACTCTTAATCAAACTATTTATAAAATCATATTTAATATAACATAATATATATAATATTTAAAAAATATAAATTATCTATCAATTGCGTATCACAGATCGATCTTATCGATCTGTGACGGGTACGATTCGATACGAGCAATACGTCTCGTACTAGACCGGTTTAATAAAGCTTACTCTCTACTAACATATTTTTATCTTCAGTGGTGTTTGTTAACAGGTAAGAACGCATTGGCTGTCAGTGTTTGTATGTCATCCTCTCTTCCTTTTTTTGATAGTTATTTTTTTTAAATGAAGAGGAAAATCTAAAATTAGATTTGACATCTCCTCTTAAAAAGAGAGTGTCCGCTTCGCCACTAACGGGAGAGACCGCCCAGAGAGATTTTGAACCGGCAATCGTTCCCTCCACCAGGGAGAGTGAACCGCGAACAAAGCTACCGAGTTATCCTCTCCTCTCTTCATCCTCAATCGGTTAAGATCCCTTTCTCCTTTTCGTGCACTCAAAGCCTGTCAAAGGGTTCTGCCAATTCTTTTGAATGGCTGACGCTTCACTCAACCAAACAGTACATGACTTCGGTCGTTATTGCTTCTTCGAAGATCTCTAAAGGTGAAAGAATCTTATTCATTTACGGTCACTTTGATAATAGAATAAGGATAAATAGGATGAATTATTCTGTTTATTCACATTTAACCGAGTTTGGTAGCAGGGTTAAGTTATCTGGGATCGGTTAAGATTAAAGCCCTTATTCTAGGAATAACTCATTTTATCATTTCACATAGAATAGGTTATTTTCAGAGTAAGAGTAAGTTATCAAATTCAAAAAGAAAAAATTCAAAGAATAACTCATCCGGACCCACCTCGAATAATTTATCTTAACCTATTATCAAACTGACCCTTATAAAGTCGAATTACGATTATGTGACCATCTGTCTTATTAAGATTATCGTTATCATCAAATATCGAAGATCACAAGTGAATTTAATGTTAAAGATCTCGTCTCATGACAGAGATATCAAAAATTTGAGAGAGAGAGAGAGAGAAATTTATCTGAATCATATTTAATATTTGAGATATGTGAATCTGAAAATCGTTAATTTTAAGAAAAAGAGATGAACGTGAGTTAGATATCGTTAGATTTAAACAAAGTATGTCACACTCAAAATATTTGATAAATGTTTGAAGCTTTGATTCGGAGCTTTTGCCAAGAAACTACTAAGATATATAAATGGCTTTTAAGATCTAAAATGTTCTCCTCCCCCTCGAGATAAATTGTGTTGAATTGGAGAGTAGAAAATGCGAGAAAAGATGCTCAAAGTGTGCACATCATTAGTTCGTTAGTGGAGGCATTCTTTAAATTTCAAAAGCGTAAACATGGTACTAAAGGCCTTCTTTGGGGAATGCTGTGGCTATCGAGATTCTACATTCCTAGTCCTCTAGAACTGGTCCCGGCTTCTATAAAAAAGTTTTTTATCCTCTTTTCTTTTAAATGTGGTTCCCATATGGACCCAGAAAGATAGACCAGACTTCTAGACGAAGTTGGGGGCCATAGATGCAGGTCCATCGATAACCTCCAATCCATTAATGGGCCTGCCGGGGGGTAGCTTGCAACCACGAGACCTTGCCAAGGGCCCAACAAGGCTCGTCCACACACAATGACAAATGCCCAATTCTATTAATGGGCCCACAGAGCAAGAGTCCGGCACAGCGTGGGTTATTTGCGTGTGGGTTCAAGGACTCGAAGACAGTGTCTGCTCGACTCAGCAGACCAAGCTCGGCCCAAGATAGCTATTTGGGCTAAGTCACGAAGATCAGGGTCTCCGAAACTAAGCCCAACATATATAGTCGTCGGTCGACCCATCAAAGTCCGTCTGTTAAGCTCGATATCTAAGCTGGAACATTTTTAGAGACTTTTTCAAGAAAATGTTTCTTACCTGCAGGTAGTTTGGAAACAGTCTCACCCAGAAATTTTGAATCAAAGCAAGTGATTTTGAGAACAAATAAAGCTGTCAACAACTCTTTTTATGTACCTTGAACGTTCTCATATTTCAGCTTCCTTTTTATCCTATTCTTTTTCATTCTCAAATAAAGAATTAAACAACTTCTTGTTCTAACTCAATTTAGAATAATAGTTGGGGACAATTAACCGCATCGAAGGTCAGAATAATAATAATAATAATAAAGGTAAATAAAAATATAAAATAAGCTTGGAGAACTCATATCCTGCTCTAGAGGAAATACATGAACCAGATTTTTCTCTCTTTTGAAGGTCTTTGCATGATCATACCCCCGTCTTGAAGGTGGCTTGCTGATAAGCAGAACCAACTCGGCGTGTCGGGTCCAACTACTTAATTAACCTGATCCTCAAATTGTTTCCATCAATTAACTCAGTAATTGTCACTTATCATCATGCTCACAGATGAAGATATCTAACCAACCTCAGGGCACTCATGACGCAGAATATCAGTAGCCTGAAATGGATGGGAGTAAGGGTGTCAACGGGCTTTGAGTTCACGGAGTTAAAATGTCGGTCAGTACTTCGGCCTGTGGCTGGCCGAGTTTAAAAGTCCACGGGTTGACCCGACCTACTGATAACTCTATCTTGTCGTAGGTAACGGTAGGGGATGATCTCGACCCGAGCTTAATCACGCATCAAACCCGACATAATGAATACATCTCAGAAGTCTAGTCGTTTGCATGCCACTCTCATTCAAATCAAAGTAGAAGACATTTTGCAAAGTTGTTTGGGCCGCGCAGGCCTTGATTGAACAATGGTTATGATGAATTAAAGATGTCAAAAATATCCACAAGTTCGATTATCTCCATCACTCTACCCGTGATGGGTCACGTATTTAATACATGAATAATCAAGTATGAGTTTGAATTCAAATATTTTTAAAATATCTATTTTATATTCGGATTGAGTCTGAATTTAATGCATCCGAATCTATATCCGTTACGAACCTATTTTATTTTAATTAAGCCCTAATTGGCTATTCTTTTAGTGCTTCAACTAATACAAAGAACCAAAATTGATCGGCCGCCGTCTCCCATCCCCATACGCAGCCATAAGGTTCTAATTATGTTTAAATTTATGTTATAATTTGACATTTTTAATTCTTTTGTTCGTTGTTACTTATGTTTGGAAGTGTTTTTCGTAATTTTCAGAACTGAAAAGTATATATAGTAATTTGATCTTCAACTTTAAACTCTAATTCATATTTTTTAAAACAGATACAAATATGCGCGGATATATCCATATCCGCGATAGATATATCTGCATTCGTACTCTCGAAAATAATAAGGTATTATATATTCGGATATATTAGCTGTAAAATTTTAGTAAATAAAATATAACATTGATCTACTCCGGTCGTGTCCGATCCATTTATATTCTTAAGATGAACCTAAATTATAGCGTGTGAATATTAAATGGGTCGTAACTAACGGGGCTTAGTCCTGCCCGGGTGACAGTCCTAGAAGAGAAGGATGAGGTGATGAAGACAATGTGATTTTATGTAGTACGTGGTCTGCATTCGTCATAACCATCGAAAACATGTACGTCGTCGTGAAAGGTTTCTGCGGGCGGCCGAGGAGAGGAAGAGGGAGGGATGGGGTTTCGAGTTAGTTGCGTTTGGGCTTTCACCACCCGTTTCTATGTTCCTCCCTATAATGCATGCAAAAACCTTGTCCCGATGGGTTTACCTGGGAGTTTGGAATGCAAAGAGTGCCACCTTCTTCCCAGCATGGGCAGATTCGTATACATCCGTGTGGCGTATAAGTTTTTCTAGATGGATCAGGAAGCTCGAGAAGCCCTGACATCAGTGGAAGCCTAGACATGGGGAGCAGGGCGCCATTAATCTTGACCTCTCCGGCTGTGGCCTCTCTCTTCTCTCACTCTGCAACCTGGCCTGCCTGCTGAATTAAGAGGGTAGTTCTCTTTGCAAAGCAAGCAATCGGCGGACAAGATCCTGGGGATTACCTAGCGAAGGCGTCATGACATAGCGTTACGGAGGCTGCAGAAGCCCAAACGCCACCAGCAGATCCTTTCACCCACGTCGAGATTTCAGTAGCCATGACGAAGCAGAGCATACCGCACGCAAGAAACTATATAATCAATGTGTTGGCTTAATCACCTATAATTCTCGCGTCCATAAAAGAATGCTACATCGTACGTCATTAATGATGATATAGACATTTGCCTACTGTGAACATCATTAATTAATAGGGCGATCGCTCATTCCACAAGAGAAATAGACCAGGCAGTGGGCAACTGTACCATGCCCTCTTTTCTAGGGCAGGTTAGGGAAAGGAATTCGTAAATGCTACGTTAACGAATTGTTCTATATATATCCTGATGAGTTAGTGCCGGTTTATTGTACGTACATATATATATATATATATGTCCGTGTGTACGTATGTACTGCGTGCTTTGTCTGTGCAGGTGTTCCTCATGTGCTTCTATATATATTCTGGTGAGTAGCGGGACAGCAGGATATATATTGCACGTAATTAGCTACGTACGAACATGCCGTGAACAAATATATATATATAACCACGAACTAACAGAGAGAACAACTGGGAGATGTATTCTCATTGGATGTCATAGAAGTTAAAGCTAACAAATTTGATGCTTAGAAGTAGATTATAGACTGAATATATATGTTTTCATATATCGGTTTGAAAACTTATGCCGTGGACTCAACAATTAATTTTTAGATGAGTACTGTTCGTGTCGGGGAAGATACCCTCCGATCGACGTCATTTAATTATTCACAAGATCCAAGACTACTCTTAATTAATTTAAAACACATGCAGGAAGTCGGTTAAGTTCCTGGATCTCCGATTCCCCATGGGAGAAACAGGCAGGGCCGCCGTCACCAGAAGGTGCATGGCCCCTCCGTCTCAAGCTTGGGATGCAAAGATATATATATATATATGGCCTCTCTTTTCCAAGTATAATTAGTCATTTGTTATTTTCCATCTGACCAGGAGTCTCATTTGAAAATTTACGTGTGTACGTACGTACTTGCAAAAACAATAGGGGTAAGACACACGTAATTAACTGAGAACATGCCGTGAACTCGACCGCTAATTACCTAACAATTCGTTTTGACGGGCAGAAGAAAGACCAAAAGCATGCGCCCATGTGCCTGAAAGTTCATCCCCTGTATACACAAGTCCATGGTCGGCACAAATTAATTTGACGCCACCGACGTACGGGTCATGGAAATATTCATACGCCATGGATGTGACGATGCCCATGCTTGGAAAAAAAATACGCCACAACGGCGCCCTTAATCTTAATTTGCCCTCAATTAATCACGTTTTGGCTTCATTAATCACCACTTCTTCACCACCCCCACACCAATCTTCTTCCATCCCCCCGGCCTACCATGATCTTCTGATCCGTGGTTAATTGCATGGTGCACACAGTACTCGATCCCCTAGCTCTCCCCGTTATAATTACTATATCTATGCAAATTAACAGGTACAAATAATAACTAAGCAGAGTCAGACATAAATTAAACATGAATCAAATTTTAGAATATGCATGCAATCATAAATACACAGGTAAAAAATGAGAACACGTACATGCAAGAATTCTGTTTCCATCCCCATGGGAAAAACGGGTAGCTGTCACAGCAAGGTCGATCGCCCGCTCCCTCCCCCCCCCCCTCTCAGTCATCTGCCGATCCATACCTTGGGAAACATGGGGAGGGCAAGAAGAGATCAAGTCCTTGTTTCCCCATGTTCATCCTGCACGGGTTCCAGATTTGAAACGTTTTTCATAATTTCTCCCTCCCTGAACATGCAGGGTCGCGCCCGCCTTCCTATATATATATATAGCTCACCACAACAATGTTGCACCATCACACTTAATTCTACCCTCCAAGAATCCTCATCAATACCGAACAGACACATATATAGCTATATAAGCTTCTCCTCTCACCTTGTAAGACACAAGATATATAGTTAAGGTTCCCTCATATGGGTCGGCAGGGGCTTCTCTTACTCCTTCCTCTCCTGCTGTTCCCAGCTTGTCTCCTTCAACAATGTTGTGGCAGATCGCTAGAGGAAACTTCTTCTGGTCTCATTGTTGAGGCCTCTCCAATGCGTAGGAGTTCGCATCCTACAGAATCTACTGTAGTGATGAGCAGGGCGGGAAAGTTCGGCTACGGGCCAAAGAGATCTCTTTTGGGGAGCTCGAGTAGGGTGGTGAATGTGAACGATTTTGGTGCCACGGGCGACGGATCATCAGATGATACCGAGGTACGTAAAAGGAAGATTACTAAATAAATCGTTATATATATGATGATCTTTGCATGGGTGATATCACAAGGTTTGACCGTTTTGATTACGCGGTTGTCTAGGCGTTTACGCATGCTTGGAAGGAAGCTTGCTCTTCTTCTACGGGTGTCACGCTGTTGGTGCCAGAGATCAAGAGTTACCTTCTTAAGCCGATAACATTCTCAGGCCCTTGCAAGTCAAACAATATTATAGTGACGGTGAGAAATTTTACTTTCTACACTTGGATATATATGTATATATATATATATATATAAGATCATCCTGACTGTTTGGATTGATAAAAAGCTTTGCCCATAACAATTAATTTGTTGCCAGATCAAAGGAACGATTGTAGCTTCTCCTAATCGATCGGACTGGGATGGGACAAACCGCAAGCACTGGGTCATATTTGATGGTGTCAAAAATCTCAGGGTTGAAGGCGGTGGAAGCTTCAACGGCAATGGGCAGACATGGTGGAAGAACTCATGCAAGATCCACAAGTCTCTTGTAAGCATTTCTCAGATTCAAATATATATATATATATATATATATATATATATATATATATATATATATATATATTCCTCACAAATTAACTGAAAACTTTGTCCTAGATCTATATATTTTCCAAAGATACTGATATGCATTTAAACTTAATTTTTGTGTTTCAGGCTTGCACAGCTGCACCCACGGTACGTTCATGAACCTTGCCCATGAGTACTAATGTAGTACGTACCGCAAGATATCCTTGGATTTTAAGGTTGAGAGGCTAACCCTCCTTTAATGTACAGGCAGTGACGTTTCACTCATGCAGTGGCTTGGAGGTGGACAACCTCAAGTTCAAGGATAGCCAAAAGATGCATGTCGCCTTCCAGGGATGTACCAACGTCCATGTCTCCAATCTGGTGATCTCTGCACCGGAGAGCAGCCCAAACACTGATGGAATTCATGTTTCAGGCACCACAAACATACAGATCAACAACTGCAGAATTGGAACAGGTACCAAGAATTTCACCAACAAACTAAATTAAACTCCAGTGTGCCACCTTCACGTACGTGCCCTCAAATTACATGCTGTGTGAGCCGGAAAACCTAGTAACCAGTATCTGGAAACAAGAGACCAGTGATCACACCCTTCTAACCATATATATATGTTTCATAACCTTGCTCCTCTGATATGTAGGTGATGACTGCATCTCCATCGTAGGTGGCTCTCACCATGTCAATGCCACCAACATAATCTGTGGACTAGGGCATGGGATCAGGTCTCACTTGTACCCCCTCACATGCTTTGGAACTCACTAGATAGGTTTAGCCTGCGCGCACCTCTGCATGCACTTGTATATATGCGCGCACCTCTGCATGCACTTGTATATAACTCTGCCATGGCCGGTCCCAAGCCCGGATGAGAAAAGAGGAGGGTTTGCGTTAGGTCGACAGCCAGCAGTAAAATTTTGTCACATCTCCAACATGAATTCTGATCCAAATACATTATGTGCTAATGCTAGGGCGTTCCCCGTAAGCGACGCGTTACATCGGAACCCGGATGGAATGACAAGTGAGCAAGGGCCAGCTAGGGCGTTCCCCGTAAGCGACGCGTTACATCGGAACCCGGATGGAATGACAAGTGAGCAAGGGCTAGCTAGGGCGTTCCCCGTAAGCGACGCGCCGCAATGGCGCCCGATTGCGGTGTCAAATAGGCAAGGGTTCTCGTTTGGGGTTGGACGCACACGGGTAAAGAAACAAGTCCAAAAACATAGGATCCGTCTAGCTACGTGGAATATAGGAACTTTAACGGGTAAGGGTTTAGAATTAGTTAAGTTAATGAAGGACAGGAGGGTTAACATAGCTTGCCTACAAGAAACTAGGTGGAAAGGACATAAAGCTAAAGACATTGATGGATATAAAATTTGGTATACGGGTAATAATAACTCTAGAAATGGTGTTGCTATAATAATAGATAAAAACTTAAAAGACCGAGTTGTGGAAGTAAATAGATTGGGGGATAGACTAATGGTAATCAAACTTATCTTAGGTGATGATATTTTGAATATAATTAGTGCATATGCACCTCAAGTAGGATTAGAAGAGAGCATTAAAAAGCAATTTTGGGAGGCTATTGATAGTTTGATCCAAAATATCCCTAGTGAAGATAGAATCTTTATTGGAGGGGATCTTAATGGTCATGTGGGTATAGATAATAGAGGCTATGAGAGGATTCATGGAGGGTTTGGTTTTGATAATAGAAATGATATGGGTAACACTATTCTTGATTTTGCTATGGCCTACGATCTAGCAATTATTAATACCTTCTTTAAGAAGCGGGACGAACACTTAATAACATACAAGAGTGGAACACATATAAGTCAAATTGACTATTTTCTCATTAGGAAGGTCGATAGAGTTTTATGTAAAGATTGCAAAGTTATTCCTGGTGAGAGTCTAGCCCCTCAACATAGGTTGTTAGTAATGGATGTCACTATTCCTAAATTCAAAAGAAAGATCATTATAAATAATTATTCCAAGATTAAATGGTGGAATTTAAAAGGTAAAAGTTTAGAAACATTTAAAAATCATCTATTAAAGGAAAATATTTGGAATTTAGAACAAGAAACTAATGTAATGTGGAATAATGTTACAAATTGTATAACGAGGGTTGCAAAACAACTCTTAGGCGAAACTAAAGGTAAAAAGAACTTAGAAAAAGAGACTTGGTGGTGGAGTGAGGAAATCCAAAATACTATTAGAGTAAAAAAGGAATGCTTTAAAGTCTGGCAAACTAACAAAAATGCTCAAACCCTAGAAGCCTATAAAATCGCTAAAAAGAGAGTTAAGAAAATAGTTAGCGAAGCCAAGTCAAAGGCATTTGAAGATTTATATAATAAATTAGGAACCCGAGAGGGTGAAAAGGACATATTTAAAATTGCTAAATTAAGAGAAAGGAAAACTAGAGATTTAGATCATGTTCGGTGCATTAAAGGTGAAGATCAAAGGGTTTTAACTAAGGATCTTGAGATTAAAGGGAGGTGGCATAGCTATTTTCAGAAGTTACTTAATGGAGATTCCGTCAAGGATTTATCTTTAGAAGGTACCCAAGAGTCCACAATATTTGATACATATCAATATTTCAGGCGTATTAAGATGTCAGAAGTGAATGATGCTTTAAGGAAAATGAAAGTGGGCAAGGCCTTAGGACTAGATGGTTTACCTATTGAAGTATGGAAAGGCCTAGGAGATATTGGTATTCAATGGCTAACTAAATTTTTTAATAGAATTTTAAAGGAACGGAGAATACCAGAAGTTTGGAGAAAAAGTGTTGTAGTTCCTTTCTATAAAAACAAAGGAGATATTCAAAGTTGTAATAATTATCGTGGAATTAAGCTTATGAGTCATACTATGAAACTTTGGGAAAGAGTAATTGAAAAACGCCTCCGTTGTATGACTACTGTATCGGAAAATCAGTTTGGTTTTATGCCAAATAGATCTACTACAGAAGCTATTTTCTTACTACGGCAGCTAATGGAGAAGTATAGAGAGATGAGAAAAGATTTGTATATAGTTTTTCTTGATTTAGAGAAGGCGTACGATCGAGTACCGAGAGAATTGATTTGGTGGACATTAAGAAAGAAAGGAATCTCTCAAGGATATGTCGATTTGATTAAGGATATGTACGGCGGTGCTATTACCAGTGTTCGAACTATTGCTGGGGAGACTGCTGAATTTTCCGTTTCTATAGGTTTGCATCAAGGTTCTGCACTAAGTCCGTATCTCTTTGCCTTAGTTCTGGATGAAGTAACTAAACAATTGCATGAGGATATCCCTTGGTGTATGCTTTTTGCAGACGATATTGTTTTAATTGATGAGAGTATTGATGCTCTAAATGTTAAGTTAGAGCGTTGGAGACTTGCCTTGGAGTCTAAAGGTTTTAAAATTAGTAGGAGCAAGTCAGAATTTATGCACTGTAATTTTAGTAATGGGAGAGTGGTTCAGGAAGACATGGTTCTAATTGATGGACATAACATTCCGAAGAGTAGTAGCTTTCGATACTTAGGGTCTATCATACAAGAGAATGGGGAGATTTATGATGACGTTACACATAGGATTAAGGCAGGTTGGTTAAGATGGAGAAGTGCATCAGGTGTCCTTTGTGATCGTCGTATGCCTGTGAAACTCAAAGGGAGGTTTTATAGAACGGCTGTGAGACCTGCTCTGTTATATGGTACCGAGTGTTGGGCAGTACGAAAGGAACACATCCACAAAATGTGTGTAGCAGAGATGAGGATGTTGAGATGGATGTGTGGCAAGACTAGGAAAGACAAGATTAGGAATGAGCGCATCCGTAAGGACTTAGGGATAGCTCCAATTGATAGTAAAATGAGAGAAAATAGACTCAGGTGGTTTGGACATGTGTTTCGTCGCCCTAACTCAGCGCCGGTTAAAAGATGTGATCAAATCTTAGTGGATGTTAGTAGAAGAGCTCGAGGAAGGCCTAAAATGAGATGGTGCGATGTTATTAGGAAGGACATTAGTTCCTTGAGTTTAAATATGAATATTGCACTTGATAGAAATCTTTGGCGGAACAGGATTCATGTAGTCGACCCCAATTAATTGGGACAAGACTCTGATGATGATGATGATGATATATATATATATATATATATTCTAGTATTGGAAGCCTAGGGGATAATGGCTCAGAAGACACCGTCTCTGACGTGTTGGTGGACACTGCACAGTTGGCGGGGAGTACCAATGGAGTTCGGATCAAGACCTGGCAGGTAAAACATCTGACATATATACCATGCATGCATGCGATCAAATTATATTTACGCTCATCCAAATCATATTAACATTTTACGTAATGGGTGCTTAATACTAACACCGCAATTAATGACCATATTTTTCGTAACTTGATTTTTTTTCCGTTACAAAAGGGTGGGAAAGGATATGCAAAAGGCATCATGTTCAAGAACATCTTCATGAAGAATGTCAAAAACCCTATAATCATTGACCAGAACTACTGCGACTCTAGCAAGGAATGCAGCGTGCAGGTAATCAACTAGGCATTCAGCTCCAGCTCCAAGTTACTAGCCTTCAAATTCCCCTCCATCGATCCCCCTTCTCTCCATTTCTTTGTTTCTTTATCAACATATATATATGTTCTACCTGTACATGTATAGAAATCTGCCGTGGCGATAAGTGGGGTGACATACAAGAACATCACCGGGACGAGTTCTACTTCCGTGGCCATGGAGCTGGCCTGCAGCAAAAGTGTTCCATGCCGGGGGATAGTACTGCAAGACATCAACCTGGCATTGGCAGGAGGGGGATCCGCAAAGAGCATCTGCAGCAATGTGTACTTGTATAAGTCCGGGACCGTCATCCCATCCGCATGACTGAAGGAAGAACCTGTGCACTAGTACATAGGACGACATATCTGAATAGAGGCGGGGGGTAATTAAACTCCCCATATATTACTGAAAATTAAGTTGTTTGTTTAATATAGAACTTCGCGTATAATTTATACGGAGATGATTTATTACATGTACAGAATCCAAATGAAACCACGGAAAAAGGGAATAACATATTTGTTCTTAATTTTATGACATGCATGCATGCTTGGAGAAATCTTCTCTGCAGATGCTATACTTTGGATAGACTTCAAGGTCTCATTGTTGTGCCGATTAATTGCTAGATTCAATCTGTATATATATATATATATGCATGTGCACGCACCTCTCCAAAAGAACAAAGGAGAAGAAACTGATCAATTAAAAGCTGGCCACTCCCATGATGCTCGATCGGAAGAAAAGTCGTCCTCACGGTCACCGTTGTTTGAATCATTAAAATATAAGCTATACGCATCTCTGGAGTATTGTAACAAATGCGATGAGTTCAGAAGTGCTGTGAAGCAAATAACAAAGATATATTAAGGGTAAAATAAAGAAATCCGATTAGTTAATTATTGGCTGCCAATAAGTATTCTTATATAGTTTTAAAATTTCATAACCACAAGTATATATATATGCACCATGAGTAATGATATGACCAATGAAATCAGTAGAGTTTACACACATATATACATAAACCTCATATATATTTGAAGGGCTTCTTATAATTTTCCCGAAGGGGCCTAATTATTAATTACTTTGGTAAGTGGAAGGCCACAAATTAAAGGAAAAGAAAACCGAGGACATGCAAGAGGCATTCATCAACGAGAAGTTTGCCCCCACAATGACGCACATTAAATAAATTAACTAGCTGTTTGTTGTGGACCTGATCATTCAAAGGGGGTAGTCGCCGTCGTTCCCAAAGAGAGAATATTAGCCAGTAAGCAACTGCACAATACCCTCTTCTCTGGGGGCATCCAGGCGTGGCCTGTGTACGTACGTGGATAGGGAAACAAAACGTTGCCTTATAGTGCATGGTGGAAGAATGACATCATAAATTAATTAATTATCGTTCATATCTTTATATAAAATACATGCACAAAGGTCCCGTACGTACTTGTCGGGTAAAGAAACACCGTACGTAGAAGAAAAGGACTCCAATCTGCCGAACTCCTGTAGTCGATCTTCATGTATTAACCTTCCATCACCTTGAATGGGGATGAAATAAACGTCCAAATCAATCTGAATACGTATCAATTTCTATAGCATAAATACTTCTAACAGTCCAGATGTTGCCCAGAAGTCTGCAGGATATGCGTAGGTAGCTAGGAGGCCCTCCCATGCATGGGTTAGGGTATTCGAGCACGTACGTATATGTCTTACGTGCCACACCGCGGAGGGGTTACGCAAACGTTTACACCCCTTGGATACGATGCTGCCCATGCTCGGAAAAAAAGTGGAATTACGTCATAGACATTAAATAGTCATAATTTTTTTATTTTTATACATGTCAAATTTAAAATTCTTAATTTTTAACGTCAAAAAATATCTGAACTAAAAGTAGGAGGGGATGCCCTCCTTTACTGAGCTGATGGAGATTGCATGCATTTCATCCTCGTTGATCAATTGATCTAATTGACTAATTAAATTATTTTTGGTGAGTCGTATTTATATATTGATTTAGAGTCAGTTAAGTAGAGTAGGGACGAATGTTTCCGTTGCGATTCAATCCGATCCTTTGTGCAGTGGCTATAAATTAAGCGTCGTTCAGAATGTCATTAGCTAAGCAGAACGAACGTTCACCAAAAAGATAGAACTATGAAGTCGAAAATAATAATTTTATTAAGAGAAATGTCGGCCATCAGATGAGTAAACGTGCAAAACAACTTTTAGATTATTGTCCGATGGAGGAGAACAGTACTTTCTTACGATCCGTTGTTTACAATATTGGACAGGTCGATTTTAGACAGTCACATGAATTATCGCAAACACGGGGAGTGATCTAGAATATATATATGGACTCTGATATCATATTAGAATTTATTTGATTGGATCATCGTGGATGCACTCTAAATTTTTTTTATATTAATTCGTTTATTCTCTTTGTTTTATCATTTTTATATTTTTACGTTTTATTGAGTGCGAGGACGTGCCAATCATCAAAGTGACGATTCATTCGGGTTCCGAGATTGGAGTGGTCCAGAACCCAAGGTGCGCTCCGTCTGACTCATCAGACGATTGTAGGTATTGGGTCGGGACTGGAGACCCGCCGTATCATAAAGGTCACAGCGTTAATTATATCTCCGTAGGGAAAAACCTTTGATTAGTCGTCAAGAAATGGGACCTCGTGGCCTAAACATCAATTTTAATACAAGAAGTAAATATCATATTGAAAAGCTTTGAGATTCTCCATATTGGGGTGTAGAGGGATATTTGGAGTCATATCGGTCGTAAATCGACCATTTAATATTCGGACGAATGTCCGGGTTGAAAACATCACAATCGTAGCGGTAATACCGAGGCATATGTATGTCGAGGCACGACAAATTTATTGTTTGAAGAAAAGGAGATATTTGGTTAAATCCCGATCAGGACTGTTCAAAATCAGCGGAGTATCGGCCCGATGCAAAGTGGGACTACGGCTACAATGGGATGACACTCGAAGGCCAAGCATGCCCTATGAAGGCACATTCATTGTTCCCCCTCATACGGGGTAAGAGGGGAGGTAACACGGGATAGATGCCGCTAGGGCTTTTTATTTAGGTTTCATTCGTAGATTTATTTTTTGAGATGAATGATTGTATTCAACAAATTCGGGGTTGCTGACCCGAGCAAGGGCAGGCCGGAGGGTCCAACGGCCCCCTTTCGTGGATGACATCCTTTCTTTGTTATTTCTTATGGTCCCGTCGTAGCATATCTCAATAGATCCCAGACTTACTTAACATCCATTTTGTTTGGGATTTGAACACTTGAGCCATTCTTATCCTCGCTCAGAAGTTTCCTTTGATTGGTTCGAGTTGATTTCACCCTTTGTGATGTTGGCTCAATGGGTTCCCGGGTAGCATTCCACAAAGAGAATTTATTAGCACCTTCCTCTAAATGAGTACATTGATTATCTTGACTCCATCCTCTGCTGGGCGTGTGGTTAATCTGCGGGGATGCTTGACATGCTTGACTTTGAAGATGAGAAAGCATTTCATCTTTGGTCCTTTGGTTTTCCCTTTAAAACAGGTGGTCTTTGTTTATTATAGTGAGGTGGCATTGCATTTGTTAGCTAACTCTTTCTTGGGCTTTTTGTTCTTGCCATAAGCCTGTTATCGGGGTGTGAGGATTATTGGGGTTCTGGCCCTTTTACTTCATTTCCATCACCTTTTTATTTCTTTTTATTTTTCTTGATCGTATTTATCCTCGTCTTATTATTACCTCTTTTTTCTTGGAAGCCTGGTTGATTTTAGTCCCCGAAGCTCATGCAAGGCTTGTGCGGGACCATGCGGCAGCAAGGGACAACACTAGAGGGGTGAATGGCAATCGGACGGGTGAGGATCAGTAGGGGTGCGTTGACGCACCTAGAGGCTGACTAGTGGTTTTGAGGACCCTGGGCGAGCTTTGGGTAGGCTATGCAGGGAGGAATCCTGTAAGAATCTTCATGCACATGAATTATTTGAGCCCGATGACCATGCAAGGATGGTTGTGCAAAATATGCCGTGCGTATGCGTATGTATGCATGAAATGAGTGGAGACGGGTTTAATCTCTGATGCAGAACAAAATGGGAACAACCTCCAGGGGCTCATCATTTTGAATTCGCTTTGAGTGCATATTGTTTTATCCCCTTTTTCATTGTTGTTGTTCTTCTTGCTTCATTATTTTTGTGCTTTTTCTATTCTATTTTGCCTTTTTCTCTTCTTTTTTTTATTTTACATGCAGGGCACTTCGGTCGACCCAACCAGCTTGGTCGATCGACCGAACCTCCCAACAATGGGAGGATCATCTGGTTGTGTCCCTACCTGTGCTGGGTAGATAATTCTGCATTGCTATGAGCGCCGTAGCTGGGCTATGCGAGGGGGTTTGCTATGCACTTGGAATGCACGGGGCTTAAGGCCAAATAGGCTATAAAATGCTAGCTCTAATGGTGAACATGGGAAGCCCTTAATCCTTTCTAGCATTGATTTACGCGGGTGCAGCGGGAAGCCCGGATGCAATTTGATATGTGCATGGGGAGGTTTTCGTTTAAGCTTATGAGTTGGTGCATGAGGATGCACATGTCATGTTGTCGTAGCTACATTGCGTGGTGGAAGAGAGGGCAAACTTGCCCGGGTTCCGGATAGGTTCATGACATGCACGCCATGTGCGGGCTCTTGAGGGGACAATTCAATGAGAATTTCTTCTTATAATGGTACGGACATTCATTCATCATTTTTTTATTTAGAGGGGCTATCATGCAATGTTCATAGCCTTCACTCTTTTTTCTTCTGTTATTTGTTGTTTGTTTGTTTTTTATAGAGTTGGCCAGCCTCTGAAGAAGGAGGAAGAAAGGGGGAGGAGCCATGCATAGGGGGTCGACCCCTGCGTACAAGAACCCCAAACAGAAAAGCCTACTGAGGGAGTCGACCCCTGGGGTCGACCCCCCTCTGCAGGGGCCTTCAGAACCTTTATTTTTTTTGGGCTTGTTCTTTGCTTTGCTTCGTTTTATTCTTTCCCACTTTCTTTTGTGTTCAGTTTAATTCCTAAGGGATTTCTACTCCCGTTGACATCAATCAACATTCTCTTCTCTTCTCTTGTTCATATGATCAGGTGCACTTTTTTTATCTTGATTCACTCATCATTTTTTGGCTTTGCTATGGCCATTTTATCGTTTCCTCATTTTTTTCATTGAAGTGCTACAGCCTTGTTTTCGTCCATTCTTTTCTTTTATTCATCTCAAACGATCCCCTTCATCCCTCTTGGGTTCGTTGAATATGAAATGGCGACCCAGAAGGGAAGGAAGCAGTCAAACATCAAAAAAATAAGGCATTCTACACCTGTGGTGCAGAAGTCGACTTTCGAGTCAGTGAAAGTCAACTTCTACACACATGCCAGAATCACCTGGTTTTGGATAGGCGTAGAAGTCGACTTTCACTGATGCGAAAGTCAACTTCTGCCTGCCAGACAGAACATGGCTTTCTGGGGGTGTCTCAGAAGTTAACTTTGGAGCCTCCGAGAGTCCACTTTCACGGAGAATTGATTATGTGAACCCTAAAATGGACCCGATTGCTACAATATCCGATCATGCAAGGCTAAATATGCGTATCACGCGAGGGTTCGATCGGGTTTTCATGCGAATGGGGGGACAGAAGGTCGACCCCCTGCACAGCAGGGGTCGACCCCTGTGCACAGGCTGCACAAAAGGGGGGTGACCCCGGGCAGCAACAAGCCTTGGGCTTGTCCCATTTTTTTTGATTTCATGTGCTCTCTTCTCCTCTGGTCGGTGAGCATCAATTGTTTGAAGGCATCATTGATTAGAAATTGTGAATTGGGGAGTGAAGGAATTTATTCTTTCCCATTTCTTCAGCTTCATTTTTTTTTGATAGTTTTCAAGAATTGAGTTGCCCATTGCATTCTTTGTGTCTTTAGCTTCATATTGGTCTTCATCGGAGTTGTTAGTTGGTTTCTTTGGTTCAATACCTCATTCGTGCTGGGTTCCAATTCAGTCCATTGGTGAAATAATTTACCCATCTTCCATCTTCATTAAGCTTCTTCTTCTTTTTTTCATTTAGTGATTAGTGTGAGTGGTCCGGCAAAAATCTGGCAGCACCTCCCCTTGTGCCGGAAGCTGGGGGGAGTAAATTGGGTACGCATCCACGGATAAAATCTGAGGTGTCCGCGAACAATAGGATGTGCATGGAAGCGGCAATATCCGGTAGTCCAAATTGGGTGTGGAAATCCCGAGGGCTAGGCTAAAAAAATCTGGCCCGAGGTCTTCCGGGGTCTTACCCGAGGGGTACGACCTAGACCTTTCGTATAAGTCGAAGAAACCCGAACTCCTTGCGTCGGTGCGATCCCAGCATCGATGAACCACTTTTATGACGGCCCAAGATCCGGATACCGGGAAGGCCCGATACCATTCGAATTTTGACCCGCCGCCCACGAGCCGGGAGGGCTCGGAAGGGCTAAAAGGAGTGTGGAGGCACAAAGAAATAGGAAATAAAGCAGAAAAATTCAATAATTAACAGAAATAAATAAATAACTACTACAATAGAGTCCAGTCCAACAGAAAGTACAGTCTAAAACAGTAAAGCGTACCACATGCCAAGTGAACACTCAGCCCGACGAGTAGGCAACTGAGAACCTCCGAACAGTACCCTCGAACCTTGAGGAAGAATCGCCGCACCTGAAAAGCAGGGATGAGTCTCCAAACAGAGACTCAGCAGGGGTCTCGCAGAGCGCCAACCGAAAACAACGGCGGTAGCGGAAAGGAAAGGTATAATTACAGCAAGAACAGCAAACCAGTGGCCGGTCAAAACTCGGCACTACAGCTACTCCTACTGTACCAGAAATGAAAACACCGATCTCACCATCGGGATCCGAACCACACTAACACCAAGCCTACCGAGGAAACACTCACGGCAGCTCCGTCGCAAAGGCGCATGTCCTCCCAGACAAGGCCAACCTGGACCACGCTATCCAAGGTAGCGTCACGATCACACTGTCGTGAACACAACTCTAACAAGACGCAACCTCGTTGAAGCCACTAGCACCCAGGCCACTAACTCGAAAACACCGGACGGTCCAGAAAATCACGTCTCGCAGACGGGAAATGGAACCCGGAAATAGGAGAGTCACGTCTCGCATGACAGGAGTACCTGCCCACAAGAAGCAAGGTCGGATGCGTCCACTGACATCTTAGACCGCGCCTCAGGTGCCCCCCTCGACCCCTGGTGGAACGGGGACACCGTACAAGTAACCACAATATAAGTGACTTGCTGGGGTCGCGCTCGTCAGCGCGGGTCTAACTGCCCCCAACCACGTGTGCACACACAGACCATACGTCCTAGGTCTGGCCCTCTGACTGGTTTTCCCCTCAGCCGGACTCTGGCGTCAAACGTGGGGCCCTACGGAAACCAGTCTAAAAACCGTCTCTCGGGGTAGCCTCGACACCACTCCCTGGTGGGACCACTTGCGTGTCGGAAGGCTACGACTAGTGGGGAGTCACTGGTCACTCTCCAAGGAGAAACTCCGAGAAACACGCACGCACCCTGCGCGAAAGTTGAGAAGAACTATGTGGCATCGAGCCACTGGACTCTGGATAGTCCTCTAGACCCACTAAATCCAACGGTCCTTGGGGTCAAGACCGTCGCACGTAACAGCACAAGGCCGTCAATCTAGCCTAATATATAGGTCTAAAACCACGGTAGCACAAATACCGAGTTAGCTCACGAGTCGCCAAGACCATTCCCTCAAAGGGAACTCAAGGGACCTCCAGTCCCAGGCTGGGCAACTGGACTCACAATCCAAGGCCACACACACGGCCCACGCGGAAAGCACAGAAGCATGATTCCCAAGGCAGCTCACAAGCCGCCACGCCGATTCCCCATCCCAGGGAAAAGTGGGAAACCTCCAGCCCCAGGCTGGATGACTGGACTCGCAGTCCAAGACCAAACACATGGCCCACTCGGGAATCGTTTTCCAGGGAAACTCACGACATGCGGGGTAAACACCACCGCACACACACCGATACACGGTGACTCGATCAAGCGTGACACAAAGCCCGGAACACACACATCCACGGGTACACTAATCGAGAAAAATGAAACCTCCCGACACCCAAAGACACGGTCACGGAACTCCATCGGGTGTCCGAGACACTCACGGCCAAAAGAGGCACGATCAGCCGTAGACTACCCGCCATGGGCTGCCCGGCTGGTCGCCTCGAGAACGCGCTACCTTTATATAGAGCGTTCTTAAGAGAACACGCTATACACGTGTAGCGCGACAAGGATGAACGTGCTATATATCTATAGCGCGTTCAAAACAGAACGAGCTGGCCTCCTATAGCGCGTTCAGAACAGAACGCGCTACCCACCTATAGCTCCTTTAGAACGCGCTATACACCTATAGCACGACAAGAATCACCTTACTGTTCATCTTCTTCGATGAACGCACTCTATCGGGACAGTGCGATCTCCAAGAATGCACCTACCTGGGCGAGCGCGTTCTCAGTCCGTGCCCGAAAATGGTGTAAAACGGCGGGAAACTCATTCCATGCCCCAATCACCCCCGGGTGATGGGGAAACAAAAGGGAAACCCTTTCCCAAGCCCCTAGGCATTCAATGATGCCCTCAAACCACCAATTAACGCGTTAAAACGCTAGATCGGGCTCACACCCCAAAAATATGTGATTTATCCAAAATGTGAAAAGAACCCCACTCAGCTCGCCACGGGCTACCAAATCCGCGAGAACAGAAGTACACGAGTTAAGGGTCCATCTCCCTACCTCCACTGAAGATTTCACGTCCCGAGCTCGCCGATCCGCGAAGAAATGCCGTGAAAACCCTCGCCAACTCGCGATCCCACGAACCGCCTCCACCATCGTGATCCTCGTCCCGAGTCCGTCGCTCCAAGCCCCACGAGCCACGCCGCCCCGCCCTCGCCGCCTCCGTCGGCCGCCCGGAGTGAGAGGGGGAGAGGAGAGAGCGTGAGAAGAGAGAGGGAGGGAAGAGATAAATGAGAGGGGGGAGAGAGAAAATGTTAATATATATAGAAAATTTGAAAATTCCAGAAATTTAAAAAATTATGAAAAATTACCTCCGCGATCTTCGGGAGGAGCACAACGCGCCGGTATAGTCCCGGAGTCGGAGAACGCCACGGTTTGCCCTGCACAGAGTTCCGAAGGCGCATCAGGGAAAAATATGTGTAAAACACAAAATACACTCCGAGACCCACTAAAATGATCCAAAAAATATCCAAAAAATCTAGGGGCATTACAACTTCACTCGACGCCCATGGCCTTCCGGGGTCTTAGCCGAGGGGCATGACCCAGACTTTTCATCTAAGTTGGAGAAACCCGAACTCGTTGCATCGATGCGACCCCAATATCGATGAACCATTTAACTCGGAGCCCATGGCCTTCCGGGGTCTTAGCCGAGGATTATGGTCTAGACATTTCGTCTAAGTCAGATAAACCTCATTTCCTTGCGTCGGTATAGGCCCAATATTCACGATATCATCTTGATTGGCACCTGACTCTCGGTTGGGACTAGTCGAAATAGTCCGCTGCTGAGACCAGTTGTTGAAGCCGGAGATGTTCCACCCTAATATCAACAGCTTGCCGAGCAAGAAGCAGCACCCGCAGGCCTCGCTCTCTCGTCCCTCGTTCGCGACACCTGGAGGTGGGGGGCATTTGTTGGCACTATTTTTTTTTTTTACTGATGAGCGGTGCGCCGACTCCCAAAGAAAAAAAGAGAAAAAAGGAAAATGGCCCAAACATGAATGGGTCAAACATGAAAGGGCGCAAACATGAATGGGCCAAATGAAAAGAAAAGAGGATGAAAGAAAAAGGGTATAAAAAAAGAAAAAAATGAAAGGGGGAATAAAAAGAAGAAGAAAATAGAATGAAAAAAGGAACGCACAGACGTTTTCCTCGTCCGTGTTTCCTTCTCCCCCGTTGTGACGCATTTAATGCGTAGAAGAGACCCCTCCTCTCATGGCCAATGGCGCGTTCGATAGCATTTGCGAGCATTGAATGCGCGAGTGGACGCCTGCTTGCGTAGGTGATGGAGCAAGCACGTACCAGCGCCACCAGCCACGTCGACCCCGTCACTTCGCCCTACCCCCGCAAGGAAGAACACGGCAACAACGTGCGGCAAAAAAAAAAAAAAGGAGGACGGAAATCCCCTTTCGAATGATAGCTCTGGGTCCTCTATAAGAAGGCCTTCCTGCGAAGAAAGATGGTTCTGGTTCGACTGGCTGAAGGCCCCTGACCGAAGAGAGAATCCCCTTGGCGATTTGCAGAGAAGAAAAAAAGAGAGAGGAGAGGTGAGGGATAGGAGCAGGGAGATCTGACCCCTGCTCCCTCCTTGTATCTTCTACTTTTCTTCTTCTGATGTACCGCTGTTTTCTTTCTGATATGAAATAAAAGAAGCTCTCCTTTCGGGATATTTTTTTTTTACGCTTCCATATTCATGGTCTCTAGTATTTGATGTTCATGGTTCCTTTCCCTTCCTGCTCTTCCATTTGCGATGCTTTCTCCTTGTGGTCCTTTACTGGTGATCAGAGTTCAGTAGGGAGATCTTCCCCCTCTCAAAATCTCACTTTGGGATTTGGCTAATCCATAGCCATGATTCCAAAGGGGTAAGGAACATGGGATTTAATCCTTGAATGGGCATATTGTAATGCTTTGCTTTATAGATCCTTTTTTTTCTCTCGGGGAAGAAGCATACGTGCCCTGCTAGAAGGGTTCTGGGTTTATCCATTTTCATGGATATGACTCAGGATTCACGCTCATTTGAGCTCTTATGGGTTGCTCCCTGATTTTCTTTAACTCTCTCGAGTTCTCTTTCGAAGTTCTTTTCATCACCCTCGGATCTCCGGGACTTGTTTCCTCATAGCATGATTCCCGGACGATCTCCCTTAAATGGGTGAATATTGACGGCCACATAGTTTGGTGATAGCTAAGTCCACGTTTCAGAAATGAGATCGTGGCAGCCCATGGGTCATTGGAGTCCCTTGTAGGCTAGTCCTCGGGATTTCTGTGGTCGATTCGGGTCGTAGGATGTTGCCGCTTCCGTGCGCATCCTTGGATGTTACCGCTTCCGTGTGCATTCTTCTTATTTTGGGGCTCTCTCGGAGTTTCTCCGTGGACGTGTACCCAATTAACACCCCTCTGACGCTCCAGGTCTACGGGAGACGCTACCGTATTTTCGCCGGACGACTCGAAGAACGATGATAAATGAACTGAACTCAAGAACATCATAAACATATTGTTGAACAAAAAAATCAATATGAGCTAATGCATGATAAACGCAAATGAATGTAGTACGTGGATTCTGAAAACTGCTGAAGATAAGAAGGAACAAGGTGCAGAAAATGAAACAAAAAGAACCGGGAATAATTTTCTCAGATCAAACCTAGAAACCTTTGCTCAAGTGTTTGAATATAGTGTGCATTTTGTCCATGAGCACCTAATGCTCCTCAAAGAAAATCAGATTTCAGAAACTTGAAGATCCCCATTGAATTTTCATCAAAATGGTCATATGTTACATTTGCTCACTGAATCTGCATGACCATGTGCAGATCTACCCTCCCACTCACTTTTCATAAATATACATGGCGTTTGCACCCTCATGCATGCCTTAATTTATGCATACATTGATCCATAAACCCAGAGAAGATTTCAAAGCACACCATATGCATGAAACCCTCTAAACTGATCTTTGAAGAATTTGCATGTGCATCTACATGATAACCCCTTTACAAGAAATTATGTCCAGATTTCAAAAGCATGATTCAGATTCTCATCGAGTTCCTCATGAAGATAATCATACATTGCATGCTTCCTCCTACAGGTGCCCAAGGCATTGGATCAACCCGAATGCCCTGAAGCAAAGCCCCGCTTCAACCCTACTGGCATGAGGAGTGCGTTGACGCACTGTGCATAGTGCGTCGACCCACCCCTGTCCGGATACCCAATCCAGCCCCTTCGCTCCCCTACACTCATGCATATGCATATTGCGTTGTTCTGCCCATTTAAAAAGAAGCTGAGAGAGAAGAAATGAAACAAAAAAATGATGATGATTAAAACCAAAGATGAATCTAACTGAAACTGAACCTCCCTAAAATCTAAGTGAAATAAAATAAGATGCACAAGATAAACATAAACCTTAAGAAAGAAAAAGAATTGATGATAAAGAAAGGAAAATGATGATAATGATGATAAAGAAAATGAATACAACAAAAAATAATGAAATGAATGAACTCCCACAAAACCCAATAAGAAGATAAGGTAAATCAAACAAAGAAAGTCAAAGAAGAGGAGGTTCTACCCCTGACGTAGGCTGTGATGCGGGACGAGACACGGACACGGCAAGCTCGCGATCGTCCCTTGATGAGGGAAGCGTCGGACGTGCACGGTTGAGAAACCGGCAAGAGCTAGGGTGGTCGGTTCGCACTTTCGTGCCCGGATCGGGTCACGGGACGGTCTCGCTCACTCTCTCGCAGCAACGGTGATATGAAATTATAACGAGCTAGGTCCTAAAACATGCTCTCTAGCAGTGGCATAAACTAACATATATGAAATAAGCGAAATGCCAAGTGTAGGAGCGAAGACGATACCTCCACGCGCTCGGCGTGGGGACGACGGACCCGGCCGAAACTCGTACTCCCGGAACAATATTACACAATATTACAGAAATGCAAGCCGCTGCCCACTCCACGCAGGGAGGTAAAGAGCTACACAATGGGGTCCGGGAGGACCGAATTCGGGTTGACGGGCGGCTTCTCACGTTGATTCGGTAACGCCCGAACTAATGACGGTGGGGCCCACGTGCTGTCCTGAGGGGCCGTGTGGGACCCGGGTCACCGCTGTGGTGGGGGACACTGATGGAAGCGATCCCCGGGCTGGCGGCACGCTGGAACGACGATCGGAGGCCGGGCGGCTCCGGCCGGCGCCCGTCGGGAAAACTTCCCACGGATCTGCAGTTTCTGGTTTTCAGCGCGCTGTCCGGCGAGAACGGACGCTGCGGTCAGATCCGATGTCGGATTGACACAAAATTAGCGCCGTTGGAAAGCTGACTCGAAGTACTTCAATGTAGGCCTAGAGATCTGGCCTGGATCTTTGGTGATCTGGACTTATGGAATTTACAACCTCCTGTTGTACAGTAACTGAACACTCAGATCTGCAGAGATGATCTCTGATAACTGCCATTGACCGCTATGAAGACATTGGATTCAGACTTCGACTTCTTCATGAAAGTTGTATAATTTTGAGTTTGGAAGATGGAAAAAGTGGTTGGGACACGTTTGGATGTGTCTATGAATTTATATGATTTGTTTACTAGCATAAGGTCGGATCTGGGACCTGGCTGGAAGTACTATAGCTCTGGTAGAACATGAATTTTGAAAAATAGGTAAAAGACTCAACAAAAATTAATAAAAATGGTGGGGGTAGGGAACAATGGACAGAAACCCCAGTTAAATTGAGAGGGCAAAATAAATTCAAAAGGGTGGTAGAAGAGGACGAACTCAAAGGGTCTGTCACTGTAGACAGAGACAGATCTGATCTGAGTTTGGGGAATGAACGAAGTGGAAACACTATGAAACGGGGGAATTTGGACCTGAATATTTTTGTGGGGAAGGAACTATAAGGTAGGAACCAACCCTCAAAATTTGAAGTCGATCTGAACTCGTGGCTGACTTGAGGAATTTTCGAGCTTCACCTCTGTCCAGCAAGACAGAACACCGAAATTGATCCCGTGGCGGCTCGAAGGCGGCACGAACGGCGGCGGCGGCGGCACCGACGATCACCGGAGGTCACTCTAGAATGGAGGTTTGGGAAGAGAGAAACCAGAGGGAGAGGAGCTGGGGGCGCAGCTAGCTTCACAATTTCACAAAATTTTCTGATTTTCATTGAATTTCTCATGAAAAATACAACATTATATAGGATGCCAACCTAATTCAACCTCAACCCTTGGATCTAGGGGTGTGGATTGAAGGGCTGGGATGAGGTATGACCAACCACAAAATACAATATTTAAAGGAGGCCAATTCCTAATTTTTACAACATGTGGTCAAAGAAAGGAAGGAAAGAAGAAAAAAAAACTAAACAACCTAGCCTAATGGAGCCAAAAGAGGGGGCGCCCCCCTTCATGGGCCAAGGGCCGCTCATGGGCCATGAACCATCCACAAGCCCATGCTAGACTTGGGCCCTTCCCACTTAGTTGGCCCATGAGCGAGTGTAACCCAATTTGGGCCTTAAGTGCATTAGTGACCCATTAGACACCTAATGACCCAATATGGCATAAGCTCCTTAATGGACTCTACTAATGGCAACCTAGCCATGGACTCTACATTACAAATGGCCCATTGGCTTGATATAAGCCTTACAAGGAGCCCAAATGAAAGAAATTACACAATTACAATCTCATACAAGCCATAACACACAAATACACTTCACCCGTGTATGGAAATCGCCTTTGATGCCCCATCAATTCTCCCCGGGTGGGAGGAACTCGACCCCGTCGAGTAGGGGTAAGGATGCTCGAATACTCCGGCGGATCCGTCACCATGCCAAGTAGCGCGGGTATGCTCCGCTCCAAGTGATCGTCACCTGCTCATTCCATATATACTCGATATGCGAACTGCGATGGGCTAAAGGTGGTCACTCCGAAGGGGCACTCTCAAAAGGGAAGAAAACAGCTCAAAGACTCACTAGGAATCACCGCTGAGTCCCTATAGGTGACTGATCCGGGTATAGATGTGGAACCGATCCCATACTCATCAAGTGAGTCCACTCGCCTCTTACTCATAAGAGACCGACAACGAGCTTACACACGACACATGCAGACTCATCATGCACTAACACTCGTATGCAAACCACACAAACAAACGACTCAAAACACACCACACAAAACAAACCACACAAGGAAAACACACCGACTCATGCACGACTCTAGACGAAGGTGGTAGCATCAAGCCCACTAGGTGGCTGCATCCTGAGCGGCGGGAGAGCTCTCCCACTCTTCCCCTCCCAAGGCATAGTACTCCTCGACTAGTGCCTCATCGGCCTCGTAATCAACACACTCAGGCTCGGGAGGTACGGATCCTCCAACACCTAAGGCTAGGGTGGCGCGAGCGGGACACTCGCTGGCAATGTGGCCAAATCCATGACAGTGAAAACACTGCACTCGTGATCGACTACTCTCCCCGATAAGAGGGGCCTTGCCCTTATCCTCCCGTCGGGTAGGGGGCGTAGGTAACAAGGGTGGAGGTGTAGGCGCCGTGGGCAACAGCGGGGGAAGTGTCGGGGCCAGGGGGCGGGCCATGTGTGCCGGGGGACGGGCAACAGGTGCCGGTGGGTGGGGTGGAGGTAGATCCCGTGGTGGGGGAGGTCGAGGTCTAGGAGCGAAGTGCTCCTGACGGGCGGGCTCCTGAGGACGAGCCATGGGTCCCCTCGGGTATGAACCTAAGGAACCACGGGAATCACTACGGGAAGGAGCGGGGCTCCACCGAGGAATAGACTCGAACTCTCCCTCGAATTGCTCCATCTCGAGTGCAACTTGATATGCATCCTCCAACTTATCCACCTTGCGGCGGAGAAGCTCATACCGTAGGTGTGGGCGTAGGCCACGCCGAAATCGAGAGACGGTAAGGGAATCCTCCTCCGTGGCATCGCATCGCAAGTAGTACTCATCAAACTCGGCGATGTAATCCGAGACGGACCGGTCTCCTTGGGTGAGACTTTGCCACCTCTCTATAAGACGCTGGCGGTAGGAGGTAGGGAGGTACTTCTTCCTAAGCTTCTCTCTCATATCGGTCCATGTATCGATCGGGGGTTCTTGACGATGAAACAATAGGTTCTCCATGTTTCTCCAATAGGTTTGGGCTTGGCCTAAAAGTTTCATCCTGGCATACTTGACTTTTCGTTGGTCCGACATCTCGAACCACTCAAAATATCGGTCCATACCAGCCTCCCAATCAAGGTAGACCTTTGGGTCCAAGGACCCGTCAAAGGTGGGAGGGTCGGCCCGAACGGTCCGAATGGCCCGTTCATCCATATCTTGGTCGTGGGTACGCCGTGTATGGCGATAATCACGACCATGTCCCCGATGCTCATTATCGGACTCGTAGTCATGCACCTCGGGGACTTCGTGCCTCCTGGTAGCTACCCCTTGAACCCTTGGAGTCGCGGGTTGATGAACCGGCTCCGGTTGACCTTGTGTAGGTGGGGCGGGTGCCTGGACTGGGACAATCGGGTGTGTCTCGGCTGGTCCTTTCTCTAGTGCGGTGACTCTCCCGACCAATCCTTGAACGGACTGGTTCGACCCAGTGGCCCTATCCTCTACAACTTTCATCCTCTCTTCTAGGCGGGTGCCTAGGCCATTCACTCGAGTACTCACTTCTTCCATCCTATCCACTCGAGTGCTTAACTCATCCATGCGCTCACTCAACCCATCCATTTTTCCCATAAGTGTTCGGAACATAGTGGCCACCTCATCGGAACTATAGACTCGGGATTCCGCCATTGGTGGTGGTGGGGGTGAGTATTGAGTACCTCGACGAGTGGGCATGCAAACACACCGACTAGACGACGCCGACTAAAGCAAACACACACTAATATGATGCACCTAGACGTAACCAAAACTCGGCACATGGCGGAGTTAATCGACCCGAAGATCACTCGCGCAAGTGTGCGGTCTTCCCGATAGGCGTAGCCTAACGTTCGGATAACACCTTTTGATATACCGAGTAAAGGGATGCAAATGCGAAAAGACACTTTTTTTGTTTGTTTTAAAACAATGATGACTCTAAACACGACTTAGACCGACTAATGACTAGACGTAAATGACACTTTTTTTTTCTTGACACCCTAGACTCAAACTCGCTCTGATACCAAATTGATGCGGGACGAGACACGGACACGGCAAGCTCGCGATCGTCCCTTGATGAGGGAAGCGTCGGACGTGCACGGTTGAGAAACCGGCAAGAGCTAGGGTGGTCGGCTCGCACTTTCGTGCCCGGATCGGGTCACGGGACGGTCTCGCTCACTCTCTCGCAGCAACGGTGATATGAAATTATAACGAGCTAGGTCCTAAAACATGCTCTCTAGCAGTGGCATAAACAAGCATATATGAAATAAGCGAAATGCCAAGTGTAGGAGCGAAGACAATACCTCCACGCGCTCGGCGTGGGGACGACGGACCCGGCCGAAACTCGTACTCCCGGAACAATATTACACAATATTACAGAAATGCAAGCCGCTGCCCACTCCACGCAAGGAGGTAAAGAGCTACACAATGGGGTCCGGGAGGACCGAATTCGGGTTGACGGGCGGCTTCTCGCGTTGATTCGGCAACGCCCGAACTAATGACGGTGGGGCCCACGTGCTGTCCTGAGGGGCCGTGTGGGACCCGGGTCACCGCTGTGGTGGGGGACACTGATGGAAGCGATCCCCGGGCTGGCGGCACGCTGGAACGACGATCGGAGGTCGGGCGGCTCCGGCCGGCGCCCGTCGGGAAAACTTCCCACGGATCTGCAGTTTCTGGTTTTCAGCGCGCTGTCCGGCGAGAACGGACGCTGCGGTCAGATCCGATGTCGGATTGACACAAAATTAGCGCCGTTGGAAAGCTGACTCGAAGTAATTCAATGTAGGCCTAGAGATCTGGCCTGGATCTTTGGTGATCTGGACTTATGGAATTTACAACCTCCTGTTGTATAGTAACTGAACACTCAGATCTGCAGAGCTGATCTCTGATAACTGCCGTTGACCGCTATGAAGACCTTGGATTCAGACTTCGACGTCTTCATGAAAGTTGTAGAATTTTGCGTTGGGAAGATGGCAAAGGTGGTTTGGACACGTTTGGATATGGCTATGAATTTATATGATTTGTTTACTGGCATAAGGTCGGATCTGGGACCTGGCTGGAAGTACTGTAGCTCCGGTAGAACATGAATTTTGAAAAATAGGTAAAAGACTCAACAAACATTAATAAAAATATTTGGGGTAGGGAACAATGGACAGAAACCCCAGTTAAATTGGGAGGTCAAAATAAATTCAAAAGGGTGGTAGAAGAGGACGAACTCAAAGGGTCTGTCACTGTAGATAGAGACAGATCTGATCTGAGTTTGGGGAATGAATGAAGTGGAAACACTATGAAACGGGGGAATTTGGACCTGAATGTTTTTGTAGGGAAGGAGCTATAAGGTAGGAACCAACCCTCAAAATTTGAAGTCGATCTGAACTCGTGGCTGACTTGAGGAATTTTCGAGCTTCACCTCTGTCCAGCAAGACAGAACACCGAAATTGATCCCGTGGCGGCTCGAAGGCGGCACGAACGGCGGCGGCGGCGGCACCGACGATCACCGGAGGTGGGGGAAAGGTGATACCACTCTAGAATGGAGGTTCGGGAAGAGAGAAACCAGAGGGAGAGGAGCTGGGGGCGCAGCTAGCTTCACAATTTCACAAAATTTTCTGATTTTCATTGAATTTCTCATGAAAAATACAACATTATATAGGATGCCAACCTAATTCAACCTCAACCCTTGGATCTAGGGGTGTGGATTGAAGGGCTGGGATGAGGTATGACCAACCACAAAATACAATATTTAAAAAAGGCCAATTCCTAATTTTTACAACATGTGGTCAAAGAAAGGAAGGAAAGAAGAAAAAAAAACTAAACAACCTAGCCTAATGGAGCCAAAAGAGGGGGCGCCCCCCTTCATGGGCCAAGGGCCTCTCATGGGCCATGAACCATCCACAAGCCCATGCTAGACTTGGGCCCTTCCCACTTAGTTGGCCCATGAGGGAGTGTAACCCAATTTGGGCCTTAAGTGCATTAGTGACCCATTAGACACCTAATGACCCAATATGGCATAAGCTCCTTAATGGACTCTACTAATGGCAACCTAGCCATGGACTCTACATTACAAATGGCCCATTGGCTTGATATAAGCCTTACAAGGAGCCCAAATGAAAGAAATTACACAATTACAATCTCATACAAGCCATAACACACAAATACACTTCACCCGTGTATGGAAATCGCCTTTGATGCCCCATCAGGCTGCATCGATGCAGCTTGGCTCTGCATCGACGCAACCTCACCTGGCCCCCGTTCAACGCGCACGCCTGCGCCGATGAGGTGTGGAGCTCGCGTTGACGCTGCACGAATCCTGGCAAAGCATGGCACGCTGCGTCGACGCAGCCAATGTTGCAGGTCGACGCAGCCACTTCCCAGCTCCCAGGGTTACTTCCCCCTTTTGCTACGTCGACGTAGGCAGCCCCTGCATCGACTCAGCCCCCATCAAAAATAAGGAGAAGAAAGAAAAGTAGAAAGGCCAGGGGGGGCTAAACCACTGCGTCGATGCAGGCAAGCCCCTGCGTCGATGCAACTATATCCTCCCCCTTGATCTGCCATAAAAAGATATAATAATAACAAAGTAAAACTAATAATTGATTAACAAACTAATAATGATAAACAACAAAATCAATACAAATAAGAATGAATGAAATAACAAAAAGGAAGAATGAATGATAAATCATAAAAGAAATCCCACGAAAACATGAAAACAAAGAAAACGTTGAATCTAAAAGTCATCCTTAAGAGATAAATGGCGTTTGACTCCGGATTCCTCCCACTTGACCCTTTATATAGGGGATATTAACTAGGCCTTTGCAGGTCACGCCTGGGCCCTGGGGATCCACTCCTTGTGGCTATGGCATGACTTTGACCCGGGTGTGGACACCAAAAATTGCACGCCCATGATACCCCGCTCGACCCAGTGTCAATGATGGCCCGAGCGAATAAACCCCGGGAGAACTGTCGCGAAGCCGCCTCCAGGAGTCACGACAGCAAAGAGGAACCGAGCACAAGAAGCCCCCCCCACAATCTGTGAGCCTCGGAGAAAGCAAAATAGATCATGACTCGTGTCCATAACAGGCTCAAAAACACGCCCAATTTGGCCTTCAACGGCACACCCAGGTTTGCCCAGCGGCACACCCCCTTTGGGGTTCAGCGGCACGCCCCTCAGGGCTCTTCGGCGGCACGCCCTCAGGGCAGCCCCAGCGGCACGGCCGGTTCAAGCCCTAGCGGCACACCCCCTTGGGGTCCAGCGGCACACCCCTGGGGGCCTTCAGCGGTACACCCCCTGGGGGTGGCTTCACCGGCACACCCCTTTGGGTGTTCATAGGCACACCCCCTTTGGGGCTTCAGCGGTACACCCCCAGGGGTTCTTCAGCGGCACGGCTGTTTTGTGCTCCCAGCGGTACGCCCTTTTGGCTCCCCCACGGCACGCCTGTTCAGCCCGCCAACGGCACAGCGGTGAAGCTTTTCAACGGCAAGACGACGTGCAGCCCATGCCCTACGCTTCCTTGGCGCGCAGTGAGCCGTCTGAGGTGGCAACCGTCCATTGGGCCACGTGAGCTACCCCTGGACGACCCAGGACGGGGTAGGTCAAGCGCCATCATCACATACCGTTTCCTGCCTCCGACGGCCGGGCTCGAAGGCGTCCCGCTGCTGGGCGTATAAAAGACCCCGGCTTCGACAAAAAGAGGGGTGAGAAGGAGAAAATTGAGAAGAGGAGACACACGGAAGAGAGGATCCCACGCAGCCGGAGGCACAGAGAGGAAGGGAAGAGAGAATAGAAGAAGAAGAGCTCCAGCGAGCCTCCTCCGACGACCACCGGGAAGAGAGCAAGAGTAAGGGAGAAGGAGAGAGCTCAATGTAATGGGGGAGAGGGTTAGGGACAGTGGCCAGGGTTTTTGGGCCCCAATACTTTCTTCCCTTTCGTATTCCATTCCTCCTCCTGTTCTTTGTTTTGGGTTTCTCTTTTCCTTTGTCCATGGCCTCGTCTTGGGCATTTCCTCTGTAATGTGCATATAGGGCTTTGGCCTTTGGCTCTCCATAAATGAAAATCACCCTCTTTGGGTTCCTCTATGAGTTTTATTGGCTTACGCTAGCTCTCACGGTCTTTTTATGGGGTTGTTCGTTCTCCCTCCGTCTCCCCATTTCTCCGGTGTTTTTGGGGTCTTCATGTCGAGGTGATTTCTCCTATGAGTTTTGGCCTCATGAATCCTTCAATCCCCTACATGGCCTTCCGTTGTGCTCACTGGCCCAGGGGAGGGGGAGACCCTTGCCCCCCCCCCTCTTCGAATATCCAGTAACCAAGTGGCCTACCCCTGGCCTTGAATCCTCTTTCTTTTCCCTGAATGGCTTCTAAGGCCCCCAGTTGCTTACACACTCTGTTTGGCCCCTCCAGTGATGCACCTTTCCGGCACTTGGCCGACACACCCAATGGCCTTCAGCGGCACACCCAGTTTTGGCCCTTAGCGGCACACCCCATGTGCCCTCAGCGGCACACCCCTTTCTGCCCTCAGCGGCACACACACCCAATTAGCCATTGGCCGACACACTTGTAGCCTTTGGCTCTTGGCCGGTTGTGGACGCACTTTCCGTTAAACTGTTGTTCCGGTTCGTCTGTTGGTTTTATTAAGTGCGTGGGCGTGCCAGTCACCGGAGTGACAATTTATTCGGGCTCCGAAGAGCCCATGGTGCGCTCGATCTGACTTCGTCAGACGATTGTGTGGTTCGTGTCGGGACCGAATCCCGTCGCGCCATGAAGGTCACGACGTCATTTACATCCCCCATACGAGGGAATACCCTTGATTAATTGCCGAAATTAGGGGCCCTGCGGCCGAAAAGAATAATACTAATTATGCGAGAGAGATAGGGATGGGTCACACTGAAAGTGGTATTAAGGCCATAAACTGTCGGCTGTGTTGGCCACTCGTAGACCTTTTGTATTCGGACACAAGTCCGTGGCATTGTCATAATGAGAAAACCGAGGTAGATCCCTCCAAATGTCTGCCGAGCATATGGCAATTTCAATGAGGATTCGGAAGGTATCCGGAAAGAGAAAACAAATCCGGTCCGATTAGGATGTCGGCCCGAGGTTAGATCAAAGCCCGGCCATATCGGGGGAATTCCCGAGACTCGGGCTCGACCTAAAGGGGCAACGTTGTTGTTCCTTTTGCCCCGGGTCACGGGGAGAGGTAGGGGCTGCAGTGTGAGTCTTGATGTCTTTTGTTTGGGGTTTTCTTAGTTATATCTTCTGGGATTTCTGATTTGATGCTTATTGTTCATCCATACCTTTGTCCGGGGTGATTTCTCTTCTTTCATTCATGATTATTCTTATCATTATCATTTGTTTGTTATTTATTATTTTTTTATTACCCCTCCCACCTCTTTTATTGTGATTAATATTACGCATTCGGAGTTCTTTAGTTAACGTCATTTTTTTTATTAATTTATTTGCCATTATTAATGCCCTTATCGTGATGTATATATGCATGCCTGTAGTGTGCCGGCGAAGGGAAGGTAGGGGCGTACCGCTGAAGGGCAGCAAAAGGGTGAGTGTGCCGCCGGGAGGCTCAGGGGGAGTGTGCCGCTGAAGGGTTGAAAGGGGGAGTGTACCGCTGAAGGGTTGAAAGGGGGAGTGTACCGCTGAAGGGTTGAAAGGGGTGTACCGCTGAAGGCCAAGGGAGCGTGCCGCTGAAGGCCAATGAGGGCGTGCCGCTGGGGGCCAAAGGGACGTGCCGCTGAAGGTCAATGGGGGAGTGTACCGCTGAAGGGCTGAAAGGGGTGTACCGCTGAAGGCCAAGGGAGCGTGCCGCTGAAGGCCAATGAGGGCATGCGGCTGAGGGCCAAAGGGACGTGCCGCTGAAGGTCAATGGGGGAGTGTACCGCTGAAGGGCTGAAAGGGGTGTACCGCTGAAGGCCAAGGGAGCGTGCCGCTGAAGGCCAATGAGGGCGTGCCGCTGAGGGCCAAAGGGGCGTACCGCTGAAGGTCAATGGGGCGTGAGGGTGGAGGCTCGATCAGTTTTTGATTATTTGTTTTAAGGCTTTTCTTTTCTTCTTATCTTAAATTTCGTGTAGTTTTATACAAAATTCCTCCCGTGTTTTGTTCTCTTGGTTCGGTTCGGTCTCTTTTCTTGCGGATCGGACGTTCGGGCTGCCGGGTGGTTAGTTAGCTCGGTTCAGTTCTCGTCGTTATGCTGGCAGTGGTTTGATGAGTTGGAAGGTTTCGTCGGTTATCTTGCTTGTTTGTCGCCTCCTTTTGCCTCTTTTAGTTGTTTATTAGTTCCTCACAAAAATTCGGCAGCATCTCCCCTTGACCCAGGGCGTAAGGGAGATACAGGGAACGCGCCCACATGATGTGGCGGAACCCGACAACTGGAGGTGGGCCCCCGGGGGGGGGGGGGGGGGGCAACACCTTTATAGAGACTCGGAAAACGCGAAGGAGAACGACAGACCAAAGACATCTAAGGGGCCTAGACTGGGACTGGACAGGGAGTAAGCTGAGGGACTGAAGGGCGTGCCGCTGAGGGCTGAACAGGGGGTGTGCCGCTGAAGGCTGAACAGGGTGTGCCGTTGGAGGCTGAGCAGGGTGTGCCGCTGAGGGCTAAGGCCAATGGGCGTGCCGCTGAAGGCCAAGGGTGGGCGCACCGCTGAAGGCTGATCTGGGCGTGCCGCTGAGGGCTGATCTGGGCGTGCCGCTGAGGGCTGGAAAGGTGTGCCGGCCAAAGGCCGGAAAGGTGCACCGCTGAGAGGCTTAAAAGGGTTGTTAGGAACTGGGGGGGAACCTGGTGGCTGTTCAGGAAAAGAGGAATAAAGACGGGGGAATTTCAAGGCCGGGAGTGGCCCATTAGTAACTGGGTGGTTGGGAGGAAAGAAGGGTACCTCCCCTTCTCCTCAAGCTCGGGAACACGGTAGATGGCCATAGAAGGGAATGAGTGAGAGCTCACGGAGCCAAGGCCAACAGAAGGGGGAAACCTACATCGACGTGGAGGACCCTAAAGACGCCGGAGGAATAAGGAGACAGAGGGAGGAACGGACTGTCCGTCAAAACAAAACCCGCAAAGCCTAGCCTAAAACATCGAAGATCGAAAAGAAACCCGGAGAGGGTGGTTTTCATTCATGAGAATCAAGAGGGCGAGGCCCTTCATACATATGGCAAAAGTAAACTCCCCAAATGGGGCCATGGACAAGAGTAAGAAAGACCAAGAACGCCAGGAGGAATGGGATACAAGAGGGAAGAAGACATCCGGGCCTAAGACTTCGGCCGCTATCCCCAACCCTTTCCCCCAATACAACAAGCTCTCTCTCTCTTACTCTTGTTTCTTCCCGGTGGCCGTCGGGCGGAGCTCAGGCCGGGAGGGCCTCTTCTTCTCTTCTTTCTCCGGTGTGTGTTGTGTGTCTCCCCGTCTGTCTCCGTGCGTCTGCCTCCTCCTTCGCCCTCCTTCTTCTTCCGTTCTCCTCTTCCTCTGCCTCCCTCCCTCCTTTTTTTCTGTGGAAGACGGGCGTCTTTTATACCCTCAGCAGCGGGGAGCCTTCGAGCATGGCTGTCGAGGGCGGGAAGCAGCCCGTGATGATGGGGTTTGACTCCCCTCCGTCCTGGCTGTCAGTGGGGTAGCCTGCGTGGCCCAACGATCGGCTGCCACCTCAGACGGCTCCACTGCGCGCCAAGGATGCGTAGGGCGTGGGCCTCACGTCGCCCGTTGAAAGAACTTCACCGCTGTGCCGCTGAAGAGCCAAAAAGGCCTGCCGCTGAAGCCTTTGTAGGCTGTACCGCTGAAGACCCCTTTGGGCGTGCCGTTGAAGGCCCCAAAGGCCGTACCGCTGAAGCCTCAAAGGGCTGTGCCGCTGAAGGGCCTGCAGGACGTGCCGCTGAAGCCCCTGCAGGGCGTGCCGTTGAACACCCAGAGGGGGCGTGCCGGTGAAGCCTGCGGCAGGGTGTGCCGCTGAAGGCTTTCCAGGGCGTGCCGCTGGAGGCCCTTTGGGGTGTGCCGGTGAACCCACCCGGGGGCGTGCCGCTGAGCCCCAGGGAGTGTGCCGCTGAACACCCAAAGGGGTGTGCCGGTGAACCCACCTGGGGGCGTACCGTTGAACAGCCTTGGGCTGTGCCGCTGAGCAGCCTTGGGCTGTGTCGCTGAGCACCCCAGGGGGGGGTATGTATTTGGGGCCCGTTCTGAGCCCGTCGCGGACACGAGTCATGGCCCGTTTGATTTCCTTTGGGGGCCCACGGACTGTGGGGCCTTTTGTGCTTGATTTCTCCGGGGTTTCTTCACTCGGCGCCGTTGTTGATGCTGGGCCGAACATGACACTTGGATGTGCAATTTTCGGTGTCCATAAATGCCCCCCACCCACGGGTATCGCAGGCGAAGGATGAGCCGGGCGGTGCCCGCGGGTGTCTCCGTCTCTTCTCTCTTTGTCGATGGCGGCGGGGTGTCGAGAGCCGACCTGGTTTGTTGTTTGTTGGTCTCTTTGTTAGTGCCGACGGAGCGTCGGGAGCTGAGGTAGTATGTTGGTCTCTTCATCAGTGCCGACGGAATGCCGGGAACTGAAGCAGTGTGTTGTCTCTTCGTCAGTGCCGACAGGGTGCCGGGAACTGACCTGGTCTCTTGTTCTCTTGGTCTCTTCACCCGTGCCGACAGGGCGTCGGGAGCTGGCCTGGTCTGTTGTTCTCTTTGTCTCTTCGCCAGTGCCGACGGGGTGTCGGCAGCTGGCCTGGTCTGTTCTCTCTTTGTCTCTTCGCCAGTGCCGACAGGGTGTCGGGAGCTGGCCTGGTCTGTTGTCTCTTTGTCTATTCATCAGTGCCGACAGGACGTCGGGAACTGACATGCTTTGTTGATCTCTTGGTCTCTTCGCCAGTGCCGACGAGATGCCGGGAACTGGCATGTTTTGTTGGTCTCTTGGTCTCTTGGTCTCTTGGTCTCTTCGTCAGTGCCAACAAGATGCCGGGAACTGACCTGGTTTGTTGTCTCTTAGTCTCTTCGTCGGTGCCGACGAGATGCCGGGAACTGGCATGTTTTGTTGGTCTCTTGGTCTCTTGGTCTCTTCGTCAGTGCCGACAAGATGCCGGGAACTGACCTGGTTTGTTGTCTCTTAGTCTCTTCGCCGGTGCCGACAGGATGCTGGGAACTGACATGCTTTGTTGATCTCTTGGTCTCTTGGTCTCTTCGTCAGTGCCGACAAGATGCCGGGAACTAACCTGGTTTGTTGTCTCTTAGTCTCTTCGCCGGTGCCGACAGGATGCCGGGAACTGACATGCTTTGTTGATATCTTCGTCTTTTCTTGTTCTTCTTTCTTTTTGTACCATATTACCGATACAAGCGCCCTTTCGGGTTTTCGCCGGTACCGGCCCCCTCTTACTTTTGCCCACGCGCCCTTTCGGGTTTTCACGTGGCGGGGTACCCAATTTTGCCCGTAGCGCCCTTTCGGGTTTTCGTCACAGCCGGGTTATTGCCATTTTTACCCTTGTCCCCACATAGGGGAAAGTCCGGCGGGATATCTCTATTTTTAACCCCATTTTATTTTATTTTCTTTTTTTTTTGAGTGAGTGATATGCAAGTGTCGGCTAGGGCACGAAGCCTTGCGCCGGACGGTAGGGATCATTCGTTGGCAAGAAGACAATGCCAGCGCAACGGGAGAGTTCGTGCTGATTCGGACGTAGGGTCCGTAACGGCCATATTCGTACAGAGTGGGCGGCTCGGGTACGGGGCCTTGCGCCGGAAAGGGACTTATTCGTTGGCGAGGGGCTAATGCCAACGCAAGGATAGAGGTTCTACCGATCCAGGCGTAAGGCCCGTGATGGCGATATCGTATGGCGTGGGTGGTAGCTGAGGCCCGAGGCGATGTGCCAGAGACGGGCTTGTTTTGGTGGTAGGGTAGTGACACTACGACAAGGGCATAGCCACAGGGGTAGAGTCGTCTTTGCTGGTGTGGACGTTCGTCTGACCGGGATCGTGGGGACGGGATGTCTTCCCCGGGGACATTCATTATTGTGTGTTGTCGACTTACTCTTCCGTATAGGTGAGCGGGTGGGCATGTAAGTGTGTGTACATACCTGGGTGTATATATATATGTATATATTTATTTAATATGTATATGTATATTACACATATTTATTTTCTTTTTGCTTTCCCTTCCTTCGTTTCTTCTTTTATTTTCTCCTTACATTTCCCTCCTTTCTCTTCCCCTCTTTATTCCCTTTTTATCTCTCTCTATTTTCATCTCTCTTATTATATTTTTTTTTCTTTCTTTTTTTATATATTTTCTCCCCTCTTTTATTCCTTTTTTATCTTCCCCGCTCTCTTTTCTTCTCCCCTTTTTTTATTCTCTCCTTTTCTTTTCTTTTCCTTTTTCTCCATTTTTCTTCTCTCTCCCTTTTTATTCGCTCTTCCTTTTATTTCCCCCCTTTTTCTTTCTTCTTTTTTGTATAAAAGGAGGGCGGGGGCGTTTCGAACGGTCAGCCGTTTCGAAGCGCCCCTCTTCCCTCTCTCTCTCTCTCTCTCTTCCTTGGTGACCGAAGGGGCGCAGCGCTCCCCCCCCTTTCTTTACTCCGTCTTCTCCGTCGCCGGCCACCGCCTGCGTCGTTGCCGTTGTCGCCGTCGCCGTGGTGAGGGCACCACCGTGGGCCCCCCTCTTCTCTCTCCTTCTCCTTCCTCTCTTACCTTCTCCTCTTCTCCCTTCTTTTTCCTTTGGACCGTCGTCGGCGGCGGGGAGGATCGCACCCCCCCCTCCTCCGTCTTTCCCTCTATCTCCTCCCCCCGTTCTCCTTCTTCTCCTCTTCTCCCCTCTTCTCTTCTTCTTCCACCTTCTTCCCCTTTCTTTTTTTTGGCTGTGGGACGCCGCCGGTTGCACTGGCGGACTGAGCGTGCCGGGGAGAAGGGGTTGCAGGCGTGCCGGCGGAAGCCCTCTAGGGCGTGCCGGGGAGCGGCGTCGCAGGTGTGCCGGGGAGGACCTCATGGGCGTGCCGGCGAGGGGCCTTCGGAGCGTGCCGGGCAGGGAGGCCACAGGCTGTGCCGGCGAAGAGGCCGAGGGGCGTGCCGGGGAGGAGCCACTGGGCGGTGTGCCGGGGAAGCCTTAATGGGTCGTGCCGGCGAAGGCGGCACCAGGGAGCGTGCCGGGGAGGCACTGAGGGCGTGCCGGGGAAGGCGTATGTGGGTGTGCCGTGGGAGGCACCTGTGGGCGTGCCGGGGAAGGCGCCCAGTGTAGTGTGCCGGTGAGGGCAACCGCAGGGTGTACCGGGGAAGGCACTGGGCAGTGTGCTATTGAAGAAGCCTTAAGCCATGGGAAGAAGACTTTTGACCGGTGGACTTCTGGTGTTGCCTCTCGGGGCCCACCATGACTTTGTTGGGGCCGTCACTCCTTGTGGACGCGCACCCGTGTTTTCCCTTACGCCTCTGGCCTAGGGGAAACTCTGCCGAAATTTCGTCAGAAATCGGCAATTTTTATTCATCTAACTTGTAGCAACGCCCCTTCACAGTCCTTTTACTTGTGATCTATTCTGATCTTCTTATTTGTGTATCTTTGCAGACAAATGGCCGCCCCAAGTGGTTCTTCTGCCCCTGCTGCCGCCGTCGGTGCCGACCTCATCCCGCGGGGTCCCGTGCCGGCAGTCACATGGCTCAATGTGGAGGACCTAGATCGAGAGCACGCGGAGATTGCCGCCTTGGCTGAGTCATCGGGGTCTGACTGTGAAAGCATGGACGTCCGCAGACTCGTCAGAGTTAAAAGCGGCTTCACATTCGATCGGGCCACTGAAGAATACAGGAAGGATTTCCCGAAAGATAGGCACCTCGTTCGATTTCTGAAGCATCTGCGCTCTCGAGAGGGGCGAGATTATCGCGTCATAAAGGCGGCCGAGCGGGCGATCCTGCATGCCCGAGACAGTCTGCTGTACAGCGTCCCCAGGAGCATTCCGATGTATCTGGTGGGAGAAGCCCGGGAATGGAAGCCGGTCCTGGGGATCGAAGGGGTGCTGCCGGCTGAAGATAAATTGGTGCGAGCCCCTCAGTTCACGCCAGCAAGGTGGGACATGTCTGCGGGGAAGGAGCATGGTGAGTCGCCCCGATTTGGTTTATTCTTGGCTCCCCTGAAATGGGGTTATAGGGAGGAGCCGTTCATATTGGACTGTTTGGCCATCAGGTTCAAGTACGAACTATCACTGGGCTGGTTCGGGGAGCTGAAGCTTCAAGACGCCCACAGCTTCCGAGAAGGGGCGGTGGAGTTCACGGAATATGTACTGTTCAACTACGCCCCGTTGCTGGTCCGAGTTGGCATCTATCACAGCGTGTACGCTTCCCGGTATGGTTATCCCATCTCCAAGGGTCTCTGTTGCGGCATGATAGAAGTATTTAGTGCGGAGACCAATACCTTCTATACGGCAGAGGGAGAGACTTCACTTGATTTGTGGAGCCTAAGCCAGCTGAGCGGCTTGCCCATTGACGGGGAGCCTTATGAAGAAGTATGCCTCCCGGACTTGATCAAAGACGAGACTAACGGGGACGGCTATTATTCTCTGGGGTATTCATACCGGTACCTGATGAAGGCGTACCGGGAGCTGTACCAGCTGTCGCACAAGGGGAAGCAGCCCGCCCGTGGGGATAGGAAACGGGTGCGTATGGTGGTATGGCTGGAATATTTCTATGATGGGCTGAAGCAGTATGAAGATTTTCCTTGCGTCGGCACCGCTGTTGCTCGTAAGAAACGTGCGAAGCCCAAGCATGATGTGAAGATCCCCTCCAGGGGACGTCGGAGCGGGGCCAATCCGATGGGGGTCGACCCACAAACTCACTGTGCCGCCTATCTGACGTACTGGCTGTGTTCATTTGCCATGCCGTACGGGGATGAGACGATGATCCGACCAGATGCCATCTACCCGGCGTGCCAGATGGCGTGGGGTGTTAAACTTTCTCTGTGCCCGGCGGCGCTCTGTCTGATTTATAAGGCACTGGGAGACATCAGCACGCACCAGTTCCCGAGGCAGGCCCGATACGTGTGCCCACTGCATTTCTTCAATGCGTGGGTTTGTTCACTGTTTTCGGAGTTCGCCCCGCGAGTCCTTCAGGATTGGGGGCTGGTGCCGAGGATGCTGGAGTTCGCGAGTGCAGAGCCGGCTTCCACTTCCATGCGGATGTATGATATTCGGGGCCGGTTGACCACGGTTCCCCGGGATGCAGCCGGTACCATTCATTTCTGGACGCTGGCCGCACATTCAAGCCCCCTCGTGAATAATAAGAGGGAATGCAAGGATGACCAGGTGGAGAGGTACGTCCACCCTATCAGCCAGGAAAACGTGGTGCGCCCGTTGCTGGAGCCCGAGCTGAGGGATTGGGCGCTGGCTATCCGCCCGAGCGTGTTGGTGTTCCGGAAGGGAGACAATGCACTGCTGGAGCCGTATTACCCCTTCCGATTTGGCCGCAACTTCGGGTATGAACAGCATATCCCTGCTTATCATGCGCAATTCGGCTTGCCTTTACGGAACGTCCGGGGAAGTGCGGTTCCCGAGCACGCTAGAAACTGGTGGGACTTCTTCCACCGGGCGGACTCTGCCTCCTTCAGGGTGCCAGCCCCGGGTCGCGTGCCCCGAGTGACCCAGGATTATATTAAGTGGTGGAATAGCCGGACGGCCTTCTATCGGCTTCACAAGATCGATTGTTGGGATGGGGCCGAGAGGAAATTCCTCAGTCGGCAGCCGATGCCGGTTCTTGACATTGAGCCAGACCATCTTCTTCGGCTCAAAAACAGACAGGAGAAGGAGGTGGCAGCATATCTGGTGGCTCGCCGAGAAGCCCGGGACAAGAGGCCGACGCCGAAGGTGGAGCTACCCCCGGTGGCCAAGGATCATTACGAGAAGACGCTGCGGGACTTGTGCCGGGTGGGGAGCGGCCATCTGGAGCTCATCAACTACCCATTCCCCATAGAGGAAGAGGGGACCCCTGCCAAGAGCTGGCGCCCAGAGAGGGACTTGGCCTGCCTATACCGCACGTTCATGAGGCGGGAGGAGAGGAAGCCCGAGAACTATAAGGACACCACGTGGCTATACGTCCTCCTCCGGGTAAATGGAATGAAGATTGAGGATGTGACGGCCTCCATCCTGGGCAAACGCCTGCACATCCCCTATTATTATGCTGATGGGTGGGGCATGGACCACTTCAATCTTTTCTGCCACCTCTCTTCCAAGAAGCACGCGGATCTGGCCAACCTCACGGATCGATGTCAAAAGATCGAGGACGTGTGCTGGCTCGTTCGAGAGGCGGCGCGTCGGGACAAAGAGCCATCCCTGAACTACTGGCCGATCACCCTGCGGCTGTATACTGGCCCCCATGGTACTTAATCTCTCTTTCTCCTTTTGTCTTCGTCTCCCATCATTGCGGCCTTTACAGATGGTCGGATGCTAATCATGCGTGCATGTCTGTTCTTTCTCTCTTCCTTCCTGACAGACCACCCCGATAGCACACAAATGGCCACGTACCGGAATCTCCTTCGGCTTGTGCAGAAGCCTGCATATTTCGAAGCCGCGCCACTGGCCCCGACTGCGACTCCTATGCCCAAGGCGGCGAAAAGGCCCCGGGCAAAATCTCCCGTGAAGAAAGCAGTGGATGCCGCCAAGGCGGCTAAGCAGCGGGGCACAAAGCGGAGGAAGACGGAGGCGGCCAAAGCCCCGATAACTGTCCCTCCGGTACCACTAGTCCCGTCTTTCGAGGAATTCGAAGCTACCCGTCCCGAGCCAGGCCAACCTGCCGGTCCGCGTCCCTGCTCTTTAGCGTGCCTTCTGAATCTCCCACCTCCCTTTTTATTTTGGAGTGGGGCCATGACACCTGGGTACTTCTTTTGTTTCAGCTTCTATGGAAGAGCCCACGCCCACGCCTGGCATGGACGAAGTTGCGGTCCCAGCGGAGGCGACCCCGGCGGCGGCTCCAGCTCCCTTGCCGCAGGCAACGGGAAGGCCCCGGGCACGGTCGCCCACTAAGAAGGCACCGGCTGCTGCCAAGGTGGCCGGGGAACGGGCGGCCAAGCGGAGGCGGGCCAAAGAAGCCCTGGGTACGACAGTAGCCTCACCGGCGGTCGCTATCCCGTCCTTCGAGGCATTTGCGGCCATGCAGACCAGGCCGGGCCGTGATACTGGTGAGGCTCGGCAATCGCCCGCGTCGTCCATGGCGGATCTCTCCCCTGAGTTGGCCTTGCGTCCCCGCGCGGAGACGATGCGTTTCTTCTTTGAGGGCGAGGCTGCGGCTCCGGAGAAGGCTTTGTCTGCCGAGGTCGAAGAAGGTATCTGCCTTTGTCGGCCTATTTTACCTCTTTCATCCTTTGGGAGCCGATTGGGCTTGCCATGACCCGCGTGTTGTTTTTTTTTTGTAACAGGTGCAGCTGGAGCTACTACTGGGCTATTTGGCCCCCGAGTGCACCTCCCGGCGACGCAGCTGTATGTGCGGAAGAGGCTGAAGTCCGGCGCGGCGGCCTCACCCAGTCCACGAGAGGAGGCGCCGGTCGTCGAGCTAGAGGTGGAGGCCCCTTTGCCGGTGCCGGCCGAGCCAGCGGCAGTCGAGTCTCCGTCCGGGGAAGAGGTAGACTATGACTACTCTTCCGACGAAGCGGCTCCTGCTGAGGTAGCGTCTTGAGGCATCGGGCCGTCCGAGCTGGCCTTTAAGGCTTCTTCATTTGCTAGGTCGCTCGGCTCGATGGAGGCTGCTGCCGTAGGCGTGGCTTCATTGGCGCAGGGCTACCTGTATGGCCGCCTACTGACGCCGTTTTTTTGTTGTGTCTGCTCTTTGCAGGAATCAGCTAAGCCGGAGGCCGCAGGAGGGGCTGCTCCAACTGCGCCGGTTGACCGCCCGGCGGGGGTTGCTGTTGGCATGGGCAAGCTGGCCCTTCTGTTCGAGGCCCTTCAGGCGGACGCATCGCTGGGACCTTTGGCAGGCGAGCCTCTGGAGGAGGGGGAGATTGCGCCCGAAAGTAGCGTACCAGCGGCTAAGGTAAGCATGCGGGCTCCGAGATCTCTTTTCGCCTCCTGCCCTCGCATGATTTGTTATGGATGGCGGATGGCTGATTTCCCTCCACCTGGTCAGGCGATGCTGGAACCGGAGAAAACGACTGGTCGTGTCCGAAAGGCCGTGGCCAAGCGGCGACCAAGCGTTGCCCCGATAGCGGTGGAGGGGCCGGCTCTCGTCTCCGACTTAGGGGCGGCGAGTCTTGCTGCACTGGTGGAAGCGGGGCGTCTACCCCGAATGATGGTTCCACTCCCGCCTTTCCCGAAGCTTCCGGCCCAGATGGAGGACCCGCTCCTGAGGCGAATATTTACGGGGCTCCGCACACATTTGGAGGGGTCCCAGACGCGAGAGAGAAGTTCGTGGGTGGCGACTTCGGGCCCGGCCTTACTCGAAGCTCCTCCTCTAGCCGAGGTAACGGCACCTGCACCCCTGCCCCTTGGAGCAGTGGCAGAGTCGAGCCAGACGGAGGCAGAGGGGGCAGGGGAACCCCAAACGATGGGGGCACCGGAGGCTTCGGCAATGGCCTTTTCCGTTCCCCAGGCAGTGGTTGGCCAAGAGTCTCTCGTTGAGCTACGCCGGCCGGGCGACTTGACCCTCGCCCTTCCTTCATCTTCAGTGGCGGCAGATACCGACCTGTGGGCGGAGGTGGACAGCACCGTGGAATTCACTCCTCCGGTCGTGCCCTCAGTTAGTCACACGTCCTCAGAAGCGCCAGTCCGTCAGATGCTGATCACTTTACGGACGATGCTTCTCGCCGATGCTTCTCTGTCGTATCGGGAGGTGCATACTATAGTGGTGCAATTGACCGGGGCGTTGCAAGTGCTCAGCTGCCCGCTGGGAGAATGGTCGCGGCGGGTTCTGCTGTTGCTGAAATATGTCAAGCGCCGCGAGTTCCTGGAGACCCAGGCTCCTGACGAACGCGCCGCCCTTGATGCTCAGGCAGACGAATATCTGCAGGCCCTAAAGGCCCGGCGCGACAGTAGAGAACGCCACGGAAAGGCCCTAGAGGAAGGCGAAGGCAGCGTTCGTTCCTTCAAGAACCGGATCGAGAAGCTGGAGGGCTATCTCGCTGCGGCTAAACTTGGCCTCGCCGAGGCGGAAGGGGCGGTGGCAGAGGAGAGGGAAGCTCTTGCCGTTGCCGACGTTGAAATGGCGTCCGTCGAAGCAGAGCTCGCCCGTCTTGAGGGATTGAGGGGCCGACTGCGCGATATGACGAACTTCCCTTGCGTCGGGATCCTCCCCCTCGAGGACATCTTCAGGGACATCGACTAAGCGTTGCATCCCTTAATTTCTCTTTCTTTTTTTTTGAATGTAACACAGGGGTATGCCCCGCAGCACATGTAGCTTGATCCTCTTTTGAATAGAGCAAAGCATTTATGATTTCACGCGTTCCTGGTGTATGCATTTATCAGGGAGCTTTCCCACCCCTCTTTCTCTTCCGTGCATATTGTTTTCTCCTTCCTCTTGCCTCGCTCTTGTATCTTTCCCCCCTTTTCGTGTAGGGGCCCATTGGCAGGGTATGAGTCTTTGCGGGGATTCACTTTGGAAGGACCAGGCAGGGACCCATGTGAGGGTACAGGAGAGTGCTCGCCTTCCCAGGGGGAGGACGAGGGGACCACTCCACCATACCGAACGGGCAACTCCCTGGTTTTGCCGCAATATTGGAAGCGCGTGCTGGTCTCGAGTGAGGGGTACTTGGCCAGAGACCCCTTTTATCGTTCAGAGGTGGCGGATAGAAAGGTCCGTTTAGTCAGCGACTTAGACGGGAGGTCTGATCCAAAGGGGTGCTCGCCCCCCGGGGAGGATGGAGAGAAGAGTTTGTTTAGTCAATGACCCAGACGTGAGGTCCGAACCAAAGGGGTACTCACCGCCCGGGAAGGACGGAGAGAAGAGTTTGTCTCTTTCTTTTTAAATCAATTTTGGTACCCCCGCTGATGCGGGGCGGTGACTGGAAATGGGGGGCGTTCCCCCTTTCTGGCTTCTCTTTTTTTCTTTTTTTTTCTTCTTTTTTTTTCTTCTTTTTTTTTTCTTCTCTTTTTTTTTTGCTTCTTCCTTCTTTCTCTTTCCATTTTTTTTTCCATTTTTTTTTTTTGCTTCTTCTCTCTTCCTCTTCCCATTTTTTGCTTCTTCTTTTTTGTCTTTCTCTTTTTTTGCTTCTTCTTTCTTTCTCTTTCTATTCCTTTCTTCCCTTTTTCGGGAACCCGGCTGGTGGCCAAATCATTCGGACATTAATCACGCAAATCCGCCCCAAAATGGGGCGAAGAGTAATATTATTACCTGAATGGGGGCGCTGGGGCGTGGTACAGCCTCAAGTGCCTTCCATTAAGAGGCGGGAATTGAACCTCCCCGCGGTGGTTGACAATTACATAGGCTCCGCCTTCGTAGACTTTCTGGACTACGTAGGGTCCGAGCCAATTCTCGTTTAGCTTACCTTTGGGGTTGGCTGCCATGAGATCTCTTCTCTTGACCATGACAAGGTCACCCTTCTTGAATTCGCGTTCCTTGACGAGCTTGTCAAAGGCGCGTGCAATCCGGGCCTGATAGACCTGGATATTCTGTTGGGCTTGAAGCCGCTTTCCTTCCAGACTGGAGAGTTCATCGAGTCTTCGCTCGGTGTTGGTCTGCCCTTCGGGGACAAGCCCATGCTGAATGGCGACCCTGAGGGACGGTATCTCCAGTTCGACGGGGATAATTGCTTCCGAGCCATATACAAGAGAGAAGGGCGAGCAGCCCGTTGGGGTCTTGTATACGGTTCGGTACGCCCAAAGCGCTTCATACATTCTTTCTTCCCAGTCCTTTTTGTTAGAGCTAACAGTCTTGGCCAGGAGAGTGCAAAGTGTCTTATTGAAAGCTTCGGCCAGCCCATTGGCTTGTGGATTGTAAGGAGTCGATGTCCTCCAGTCAATTTTGTATTTTTCTGCTAGCCGGTAAACTTTCTGGTTGCGGAAGTGGCTGCCGTTGTCCGACACAATCCGGTCGGGCACGCCGAACCGGAATATAATATTGCGGAGGACAAACCTGGCCACGACTTCTCCGGTGACCTCTCGTAAGGCAACGGCCTCGGCCCAGCGGGAGAAGTAGTCGGTAGCCGCCAGAATGTATTTGCCGCCTGTGGAAGATGCGGGTAAGGGGCCCACGACGTCCGTCCCCCATTGGGCGAACGGCCAACTGGGCGCTGTTGGGTGTAATGGTGCCGGAGGTCTCCTGGGTATAGTGGCATGCTCCTGGCATCTCTGACACGACTTAGCATACTCGCAACAGTCGTTGAACATTGCAGGCCAATAATAGCCAAGTTTCTTGATTTCAATTTTCATTTTCGGTCCCGCCTGGTGCGCGCCAGCTATGCCGGCATGGACCTCCTTCATAACCCTCCAAGCTTCTTCAGTGGACAAACATCGGAGGAGCAGCTTCCTTCTGGCGTCTGCCACAATTCGGAATAATATTCCGCTTCGGAGCTCGTAAGAGTCCTTGGTTCTGACTAGCTTGATCTTTTCTTCTCTTCGGTCAGGCAATCGCTGGTGTTTGAACCACTGCACCAAGGGGGCTCTCCAGTCGGGCAGGCTGACGGCTTCCACTATAGTGACCTCTAGGTCTTCTTCTTCTGACTCCTCTGCCATCATGCTGGGTACCTGGCGTTGGTTTATTACTTGGATATGGAGAGATCCATCTGGAGGCACTGTCAGTGAGCTTGCCAATTTTGCCAATGCGTCGGCTTGTGCGTTCTCCCCTCTGGCGACATGGCCTATCTCGAGGAGGTAGAACCGCTCCATGAGCCCTTTTGCTTTAGTGTGATACGGGAGCAGCTCAGGTTTTCGGACATCAAATTGCCCCTGGACTTGCTTGACGACCAACAGCGAGTCGCCGAACACCTGGAGCATTTTGATCTCCATTTGAAGGGCGACCTGGAGACCGATGATTAGAGCTTCATATTCTGCTTCATTATTGGTGCAGGGTTTGCTAATGCAGCAGGAGGTGTGCATCACTTCTCCATCTGGCGATTTGAGGACGATGCCAGCTCCGGCACGCACCTTGCCATGCCCAGACGGGGTCGCTTCTGTTCTCGGGGCCCCGTCGAAGTATAACTGCCAGACGGCTTGTTGCACTTGATCCACCTCTAGTGTTTCGTCTTCGGGTAGCTCTGTGGCCAACGGAGAGTCTTCGGGCACAGGGTGTGCTGCGAAGAAGTCCGCGACGGCTTGCCCCTTAACGGCCTTCTGTGGCACGTAAGTGATGTCAAATTCCATGAGCAGCACGGCCCACTTGCCAAGGCGCCCCTTCGGGACTGGCTGGAGGAGAATGTGCTTGATGGGGTCGGCCCTGGATATCAGGCTGACTTCATGGGACAACATATAGTGCCTCATCTTCTTGACCGCGAAGACCAAGGCAAGGCAGATTTTCTCAATCGGGGTGTACTTAGCCTCTGCGCCCACCAACCTTCGACTGAGATAGTAAAGAGCTTGTTCTTTTCCCTCATCATTGTTCTGGGCGAGCATTGCCCCCAGTGAGTACTCGGTGGCCGCTATGTAGAGAATAAACGGTCTACCTTTGATAGGTGCCCCCAGGACGGGTGGGGTCTTCAGGTACTCCTTTAGCTGGTCGAACGCGTGCTGGCATTCGTGACCCCAGCTGAAGGGTGCATTCTTCATCATCAGTCTGTGGAAGGGTTGGCAACGCCCTGACAGGTTGGAGATGAACCTGCGGATGTAAGCTAAACGCCCCTGTAGGGACCTCAGCTCCCCCAGACTCTTCGGAGGAGGCAGCTCCTGGATGGCTTTTATCTTCAGGGGGTCGATCTCGATCCCTCTGTGCTGGACAATAAAGCCGAGGAATTTCCCGCTGGACACGCCAAAGGCGCACTTCATGGGATTCATTTTCAGCCTGTACTGCCGGAGCCTTTGGAAGACGGCCCTGAGGTCGCTCAGGTGCTCGTCTCTTTTCTTCGTCTTGACGACCAGATCATCAATGTAGCACTCGACCTTGCCGTATAGCAGCTCGTCGAAGATCTTGGTCATCGCCCGCTGATATGTGGCACTGGCATTCTTGAGGCCGAAGGGCATCCTCCTGTAGTGAAATACCCCTTTGGGTGACCGGAAAGCCGTATGGACCCGGTCGTGGTCGGCTATCCAGATTTGGTTATAGCCGGACGACCCATCCATAAAGGACAGGGCCTCGTGGCCGGTGGTTGCATCAATCATCACTTCGGTGATAGGCACCGGGAAGTCATCTTTCGGGCAGGCTCTATTCAGGTCGCGGAAGTCCACGCAAATCCTGATCTGTCCATTCTTCTTTTTCACCGGTACAATATTGGCCAGCCATGTGGTGTATTGATTTTCTGCCACGAAGCCGACGTTTATGAGCTTGTCGACCTCTTTGCAGATCTGGCTGGTTAACTCCGGCCTCATGCGCCGGGGAGGTTGCTTCACTGGTTCCACTTTGGGATCAATAGACAGGATGTGTTGAGTCACCTCGGGGCTCAGTCCGGGCATTTCTTCATAGTTCCAGGCAAAGCAATCCCGGAATTCTTGCAGCAACTTTGTGTATTGTTCTCTTTCCTGTAGAGGCATGAGAGCACTCAGAAAAGTCGGCCTGGGATTGTCTTCTGTGCCGAGGTTGATTTCAACCAATTCGTCGACTGTGGCCTGGCCGCCATTTTCAATTTCCGACGGGGCTGGCGACAAATCCACGAAGTCTTGGTCTTCATTATCTTCGGGCTCGAGGACGTCATCTCCCTCCCCTTGTTCATCATGACTGGGCATAGAGGTTGCATTTGCCTCGCAGTCCCCCAGGGCCGTAGCCGCCGGGTACGTAAGGTCCGCAGGTTCAGGAGGGCATAAGTGCATCTCGGGCTCTTCTGTGTATTCATCATAGACCGCTCCTGCGGAGGCTGGGGTAGCCGCATCTTCGGGCGCCCGGCATCAGATGGACACAGTGTAGGCTCCTGCCCTGGGGCTGTCTGCCACATGGGGGCGTGGCGGGGCTACCACGTAGTCCCCCATTCTAAGCTCATCCCTGTCGATGAGGCTTTGAGCAAGGTCTTTGAAGACATAGCAGTCTTCAATGGCGTGGCCCAGTATTTGGTGGTAAGGGCAAAACAGTGGATTCCCGCTTCTTCGGGTGTCCTGCGGCCTCTTGGACCGTGGAAGGGAGACCTTGCCGTAATGGCAAGCCCAGTCGAAGATGCCCCGGGTCTTCTCTCTCGGAAAGGAATAAGGCTTCTGCAGCTTCTCTTGGAGTGTCAGCCCTTGCCTGGTTGGCCGCTCGATCAGCGGGCTTGCCATGTCTCTCATTTCCCGCCTTGTCAAGGCGGGGGTGTTGGGACTGGTGCCCCATGGGGGAAGAGATCCTTGGATCAGGTCGGCGACTAGCGAGGTTAACTCGGCCAGTCGTGCTTTTAGCATCTCGATCTCCCGTTGCTGCTTATGGTACAAGGCGTACATGACGGGGTCGTATCGAGGGGAACTCGGGGCATGGCCCATGCTACTGCTCCTTGCTTCGCCGGCCGGCCGGGGTGGAGGCGCCTCGCTGGCGTGCCCTCTCGAGGTCGACACTTCGGAAAAGGAGGGGGTCTTCTCCATACAGCGGCGGCTGGGAGGCTTCCACAGGAATACTTCTTCGTCTTGTGCCTCTTCGGCCGAGGCCCCGGGACATGTGTCTCAGTGGGTTTCCAGCGAATCTGCAGCTTCTGCGGGGTCGTCGCCGGGCCATGTTGAGGCCGATATGACATCAGTCTCGTAGTAATCTTCTAGTGAAAAGCCCAGACCGGGGTGCTTGGTGATTTTCAGCAACCGTCGATCCAGGTTTGGTGGGTTCCACATTCTTTCAAACATTTCCTTCCGGCTGGAGGGCTGGTAGGGAGGAATCTTCTGCTTTCTGACCATTCTGGCTGCCTGGTCAGTCATGTGGGGAAGTCCCGTGATGGGGACGTGCGGGTCATGCAACTCGTCAGGGAACCGGCAATCATCGTCTTCCCTGACCGGCTTTTCCCCGGCCACATAGAAAATAGTGGGCGGCCCCTCCGAGTTAGGCACCTCGAAGGTTTTCAGTCGTTCAGCTGCTTGGCATTCTATCTCTGCTATCGGCTTGACGATCCCTGGCGGGACCCTGACATCTTCTAGCAGGTCTTCGAGGCAGGGTGCCCCCGGTGTGGGGTAGATGGCGAGAGGGGCTGCCCTAAATACCCCTTCTTCTTGTGCGATAAATGGTACATGTGGGGGAGCTACATAGCCTGGGGGCGGCGGAGGAAACCAGCCCCCTGATTCCATTGTCTTCTTGCCCTTGTCTTGGATGACTTGAGGAGCTTGCTTCGCCTTCTCCAAGTACAGATTAGCATCTGACAAGTGACACTCGAACACCTCGAACGGGTGGAGGTCGACGAAGATTCTGACTTCCTTTCCCTCACAGGGGTACTTGATGCATTGATGCAGGGTGGAGGGCACCACTCTGTTCTGGTGTAGCCAAGGCCGGCCAAGCAACGCCTTGTAGGAAGTGCTGGAGTTGATGACGTGGAACTGGACCTTGGTGGTGAAGTCATCAAAGGTCAAGTTGAACTCTGCGACCCCCATAGGAACTTCACATTTCTAGTTAAAGCCGGCAATCTTGACATTTTTAACTTCGACCAGATGTACGTCAAAGTAGTGCTTCTGGTATACCCGGTACGGGAGTATATTCACCGCTGCCCCTGGGTCGATCAAGACCCTGTTGATAGGCTGGCCGTTCAGCTGCCCTTTCATGTAGAGGGGCCTGTTATGGCTGCAAGTCGGTAGGAGCATGTCATCTTCTGTGAAAGCCACTGCTACTTCAGGTGGTATTTCTGCCAAACAGGCTTCAAGGTGTGCTGGCGTCTGGAGTGCGGTGATGATGGCTTGCCGTGTTTCTTCATTCAAGGACAGCATTTCCCACACCGTGAACCGGGTCGGGATTTTCTTGAGATGTCTGACTATCCGCTCGGCCACCCGTACCTTGAGCAGTTTCATCTCTTCGGGCTTGCTACGCCTGCCTTTATCCTGGAATTGGGGTGCCGGATCAGGGGATGCCTGTTTTGTGGGTTCTGCTGCAGCTTGTTGAGCCGGCGGGGTCGGTTGGGCCTCTTCCGCTGCCCGCATGAATTCGGCGAGGTTTGGGGTGCCGCTGAATTCTTCCTCTGGCTGGACAGGAGTTGCCGCTGGTAAAGCTTGGGGAATGCTTGCTTCACTGGTCGCAGCGGACCCCTGGGGGTGCACCCGCCTTCCTGCTCGGGCGGACAGGAACTCGGCGAATGACGGGGTGCTTTGACTCTTGGTGCCTCCGGGGTAGAGGTCTGATGGAGGAGGGATCTCGGTGCCTCGGACCTCGGGCTCGGGAACCTGGTATGGTCGTTCCCCCCTGAGCATGATGTTGAGGTTGTCCTGAGGAGGGCGCCCCCATTTCCTTCCGGACCTGGTGGCGTGTTGGGAGGTGGATGCCTCAGCTTGATTCACCTCTGCCGGCTCATGGGGTGGCTCTCCTTCTTTCTCTTCCAGGGAGAGAGCGGTGTCGAACAGCGCCGAGAGGGTATTGCAGGCGAAGACGACCTCCTTCTTCTTCTTGCCCCTAGGTCTTCTCTTCTTCTTCTTCTTGCCTGCTGCAGCGGGTGGCTGCTCTTGAGGAGGTTCACCCCACAGGGGAGGCTCTTTGTCTGCATCAGCTTCTGTTCCCGGAGCCAGCTCGAGTGATTCGAACTCCTTCCAGGGGACATACTCCTTCAGCTCCACAGGCTGGATTTCGGGCTGTTCATAATCTTCGAGCCCATCAATAATAGCCTGGAGTCTTTCAACCGCCGGGCTAGTCTTCTTGTGCATCCGCAGCGGGGCAGAGCTCTTCCTGTTGTGAGTGGGCCGCCTCATGACCAGCCGGGGGGCCGTGTCGTGGCAAACAGGGTTTATCGGGGGCGGTGCAGGCAGGGGCGCTGCTACCCTCGAGTGAATTCCTGGGGTAGGTCGAGAGGCGCGCGCCTTTCTGGTTTTTCCGGGTGCAGTCTGCCACCCTTCTTGGTCTTGAGCTGGGGCCATGATAAAGGTTTCATAAGTGGCACGGGCACAGGCCTTCGCCCATTCTTCTGGCAGCTCCTGATATAGCGAGATCATATTGACGGAGGAGGCTATGCTGGGCAGCTCGTGTGGCTGCGGGGGGTCTACTTTATGCTCCCCCATGTCCAGCTCCCCGTCCCTGATTAAGGACTCAACAACATCCTTGAAGACGTAGCAATCTTCAATAGTATGCCCGAGCACCCGGTGGTACAGACAGAAGCGCGGGTCATCTTTCTTCTTTGAGTCGCTAGGCCTTTTCGGCTCTGGCAATGTGATCTTATTGTAGCTGGTTGCCCACTCAAACAGGAGCTTGGACTTGTCCCGGGAGAAGGAATACAACTTGTTTCTCATCTTCTCTCTTAGTGAGGGGCCTTCTCGCCGTTCTGTGGTTCTGGGCGGCGGAGGGTTAGCTGCTCCCTTGGCTTTCTCCTTCTGCTTTTCGAAAGCCTGGAAGTCTAGTGCATGCACCTCCGGGGGAGCCGGCTTCTTCTCCGCCTGCCTGGCCCTCTGGCTTGACATGGCTGGGGTGGAGGAGTATCGGGCCAAGAATGCCTCGATCTCCGCTACCACATTATTCAGACGGTCAAATGTCTTGACCTCGGTGCCGATCATTCTTTCTAGGATTTCCTTCTTTAAGTTTTGCTTGCAAATCTGAACTGCGTCCTCCTGATGCGGGGGGCGTTTGCACCTCATACTAAGGTTCCTCCACCTTTTGATGTAGTCGAGGGCCGACTCATCATTCTTCTGTCTTGTGGCGTAGAGTTCAGTCATGGTAACTTCTCTCTCGGCCACGTAGAATCTTTCTTTGAACTTCTTCTGCATGTCGGGCCAATCGGCCACCGACCCGGGTGGCAAGCCGGAGTACCATTCAAAGGCAAGCCCGGTGAGTGTTGAGCCGAAGAACTTCAGGAGGTAGGCTTCATCAGCAGCCAAGTCTCCCATGACGTTCACATAATAGGCAATATGTTCTCTGGGAGATCCTTGCCCATTGAACTTTTCAAATTTCGGCGGCTTGGTGACGCCAGCCGGCAACTTCCTGGCAGCATAATGAGCCGGGTAGGGTACTCGGTAGACGTCGAAAGGCGTCCGATCCCCATCGCCCCTCTCGGCTAACTTCATGTCTATCATCTGCTCGAGCATCAACCGGCTGACTGCCGCCGGGTCGACTGGGCTCGGGTAGAAATGAGCGGGCTGTGCGCTCGGGGTGGCTACCACGGTCGCTCGGAGGGCCATGGGGGACCCTTGTGAAGGCGGAGCCTGTGGCGGGGTCACCCCTGTGCAATGTGCTTGTTGCGGGGGCGTGCCCCCTGTTGACACCCGTTTTTCTACCGATAGGTTGGGCCGTTTCTCTTACTACCATTAATTGATGCCCTGAATAGTCCATTATCTGTCGGGCCGTTTTTGTGACATGACTCGGGTTCATTTTATGGGTTGTCTCCCTCCTTGGTGCAATTCGCGGTGATTCAGGGCTTAACGGGCCCTCGGCTGTGATAACCAGATACCTAAGGTCATGAACGGCATAACATCAACCGTTCAACCGTTGGGCGGTTACATGTAGACCGTGCATATATTTTGGCTAATTTCTGAACATTTTTTGAATATTCACCGACAGGCTTTTGTGCGGTGTTATTAAAACCGCTCAATTAAGTGAACGGCCCTAATACAACCGCCTATATCTCAGAGTCCTACGCGCGCCCGTCTTCTCGGATAATTATCCGGATATTCGAATTATCACCGACGGGTAAAAACGGTCGTCATTGAGCCGCCCTACATAAAAACGGTATATATTCAACCGTTCATATGATCAGGGTCCCACGGCGGACGCTTCGGCCAGTTTGAGAGATAATGGGGTATTTTCTGATTATTTGGAATTTCCACCGACTGGTACGGACGGTTAATTAATGACCGCCCAACTAGTTGAGCGGTCTATCGTCAGACCGTTCATCTTGTCGGTTGCTGAATTATAAAAGATTTTAACCCTTTTCTCCATGGTTTTGTCCTCAACTTATTTTGATGATTTCTCCGCGGATAACCAATCATTTTCGATGCCGTTTCGACTGGATGAAAGATAATTTTATTATCTACATTTTATCTTCTAAGATTTCTTCACGAAAATGGCTCTAAACCCTAGTTTCGGGGCTGGCTTCATAGGCTCTATAAATAGACCCTATTGACCAGGCATCGAAAGGGGGGGAAGATTTTTGATCGACGGCGAAGCCCTGCCGCACTTTTGAGCGACCCAGCATCAAGGGGGGAGGCTCTCTACGTCCATATGAGCCTCCGGTCCAGGGAGTAGTTCATATTTCGAGTCGTTTGCGTTCCCTTATAGTTTTTCGTCGTGTCCCTTGCATGCATTACCTTCTCCCACTTCCCCTCTTTGTTCGCATTATCATGCACACCTCCACCCACGTTTTTTGTCACCCTAGGGGTTTAAAACCCCCCAGGTATTCCCCTTTTCATTTGCCATGTTTAATTCTTATCATTTGAACATATACTACATCATTGGAGTCTAATTTGGGTGTTTCTTTTTGTGTCTCTACATTATTTTGCAGGTCAGCATCTAGCCAGCACGAGGCCCATCCCCTCTGGCCGGCCAGGGAGGGTGGAGGTCGGACCCTTCAAAACTTGCTGCGTGAAGATATTGAGCGGTCATAATTCAGCCGTTCAATATTTAGAGCGGTACATCAACGGCCGTCCTTCACAGTCGTACGGTCCAGTAAGAGCCGTCCATATCATTGCAGCAGTTGCTCCCGTGTTCCTCGCAGCGCCCTAGGGCGGTATATCGTGA